>JAGFMF010011668.1:14196546-14265928 GCA_019455555.1 Galemys pyrenaicus | reverse complement strand
TGTTTTTGTTCCAGTACCATGCAGTTTTTATGATTGTGGCTTTGTAGTAAAGTTTGAAGTCAGGAAGTGTGATCCCTCCACTTCCCTTTTTGTCAGTTAAGAGATCTTTGGCTATTCGAGGTCTTTTGTATCTCCATATGAATTTAATCAATTTTTTTCTATTTTTTTGAAGAATGACATTGCAATTTTTATTGGAATAGCGTTGAATCTGTAGATTGCTTTTGGTAGGATGGCCATTTTGATGACGTTAATTCTTCCAATCCATGAGCAAGGGATATTTTTCCATTTCTTTGTATCTTCTTCTATTTCTTTTAGCAATGTTTTGTAATTTTCTTTGTAGAAGTCCTTCACCTCTTTTGTTAGATTTAGTCCCAAGTATTTAAATTTTTTAGTTTCAATTATAAAAGGGGTGGTTTTCTCTATTTCCTCTTCTTCAGCTTGGTTGTTTGTGTAGAGGAAGGCTACTGATTTTTGTGTGTTGATTTTGTATCCTGCTAATTTGGTAAACCGGCCAATTAGCTTGAGTAGATTTTCTGTAGAGCTTTTGGTGTTCTCTATCTATATTATCATATCGTCTGCAAACAGTGATAATTTTACTTCTTCTTTCCCTATTTGGATACCTTGTATACCTTTTTCTTGCCTTATTGCTCTGGCCAGGACTTCCAGTGTTATATAGAAGAGCAGTGGTGAAAGAGGACAACCTTGTCTTGTTCCAGATCTTAGGGGAAAGGATTTTAACTTTTTGCCATTGAGAATGATACTGGCTATGGGCTCTGACAACATATTTCAAAAGGTTTTTTTTTTTTTCTGTTCCCCCACTTATCTTGTAGCCTCACAAACTTTTTTTTTCTGATTGCATTAACCTTCATTTACAATGTTGATTGTGTTTTAGAGGTACAGGATTTTCCCCTTTAAGTTTTTTTACCGTACTACACCCGCCTCCAAAGCACCCACAGTTCTCTGCTATAGTCCATTTTGCTCCCTCCCCACTTAATTCTTACCCCTTCCTGAACCCCTCTGGTATCTTTAGTTCTACAGTAGAGTTCTCGGATTTCTTACTAGTGTGAGGTTATCCCTAAAGGTCATTTTTAGTTCCTTTCAGTTAAATACAATGTGAGTCAACATCTCTGTCACTTACATCTAAGGCGAGTCCTCCTGGCACCTGGGCTATTGAAGATGCTATCTCCAGGGTTATTATTTATGCTCATATATAAGCTACTGGCACAGAGCCCTAAAGTCATTTTCAGTCTTGGCCAGAGCAAAGACATTCCTGGGGTGAAACCTAAGGAATTATGGATTAGAGCAGCTGGACTCCCTACCTTTTTATGAAAGGAAAAGTGAGCTTGATAACTGTAAAAAGGTATGTGTAGACAGCTGGAAATAGCACCATGCCATTTGATTAGATGCAAGGCTGTTTGTATTGTGTCTTCCTAAATCTCATTTAGCTGTGTTTCAGCAAATGTGAACACTAAAAACCCAAGCCAGCGAACTGGCTTCACTGTTTGTCATCAAAATTTGGAGCTATATCTTGAAGCAGAAAGAATATTTTTGAAAAGCTTGAAATGTTGTCACAGTACATTCAGGGGAAGCATCCAAATGTATTATTTTAGCACTGTTTTGTCCACTTTTAGTGAAATGAGGAGAAGCTGAATCCAGACATGTGTAAACTGTCTTCTATTGTCAAATTTTTGTCCTCAGACATTTCTTTTTTAAAGTAAGGATTTATTTTACCAGCTCTAAAATCATTTCTTTCTGAGTGTCACTTCTCACAGGCCAGAGCGTCAGATTTTAAGTTGCAAATGCCTGTGTCATTAACAAGATATAAAGTTAACAGAAAATATAATTGAAGTCAAGAACATCAACAATTTTAAAATGGAAATATTACTGCTAACTAACAGTATTGAACATTTACTATGTCCCTGGAAATGTTCCAAGCACTTGACTAGGCATTAACTCAACTTTATAACAGATTGATGAAGATTATAAATCATATTTGGGTGTGTCTTATTCTATGGGAGTTATCCTTGGACTTGCAGAGTGCTATTGATTCAATGTGAGATACACATTTATTTATTAAAAAATATCTTTATGCATAGAAAAACTGGGGTATAGGCAAGAGATGCAGGAGGTGAGAGGATCCACCAGAGGCAGATTGGGGAGCAGAACATGCAGATGAACTGAAATACACTGCTGAGGGGAGCAGCAGGAGAGACAGGAGAGGTCTGCTGTGCCATGTGGGTTAGCTCTTTGGCCGGGGACTGAACTCTTATTTCAGTGACTGGGATAGCATGATAGTGCTACCAGGGAGGTCCAAGAGTGCACAAATTTAAAGGAGATTTCAGAGATAGCAAGACACGCCTGTGCCCATCTCCATCTGCCACTCTGCAGGACTTGTTCTTACTGTCTTCCTGAGTAAAGAGAGAAAGCACTATGCATGTTGAAGTTAAGTTGCTTACATCTTTGTGTGTGCTCTGGGGGTTAAAGTTTCAAACCTCTACATATGTATACTTTCACAGCTTGTCCACCACCAGTGCCTCAACATTCCACCATGATCCATTGTGCCTCTTTGCTCCCCACTCACTCCTCCTTTGGATGCCTCATTTTTTCAGTCAGGTGTTAAAAGTTTATTATTGGTTTGGTTTTGACGGACTTTTTGCTGTGTTTCTCTATATTCCATATATCAGTGAGACCATCTGTTATTTGTCTTTCTCCTGACTTATTTTCCTTAGCATTATCTTCTACAGTTCCATCCATGTTGCTGCAAATCCTGCACACTTTTTTTAAACCCAAAAGGACTCTTTCACTCCTTGTCAGTCTTACCTTTTACTTAATTTGAATTCACTGCTGGAATTAACTCTCAGGATTTTCCTCATTCTGTCTTCTTTCTCCAGTCTTTCTCCCAGGTTGATAAGAAAACTCTGCTCCTGAAGCATTTTCTATTCTTTTCTTTACAGTTTGTTTTATACTTTTAGTCTACTTGATACCAAATTAGGTGGGAGGTTTGTAGAAATTTTCTGTATATTGTTTATTGATCAAACCTAGCTTCTAGGGCTGAATGGCGTTAGAAAATATTTCCAAAATCTCATATCTTTTCTTATTTCTGTTTCCCACTCTCTAAAGCTCACAGTAAGAATGATGCCTTCCTCTCTATTGGGTAGGAACTCTGAGAGGTGAGAGATCATCAGAGGCTCTTAAATCCATGAGTGTTCCAGAATTCTCATTCTCATTTTAGTTCATTTTTAAGCAATGCACATTGGAGAATATTTGATGACAGATGCTATAAAATTTATCTTTGTCCCTTTTTTAGCTTCTTGAGAACTTCGGTGGATAAGTATCACTTCCTACTTGCCATCTTCAACTTTGATATGTAGCAGTAAATGAATCTTGACATGGTCAAATGGAATTCTCAACTTTTACTTTACTTTTCCCTTTCTACAGACACCTGTAATGTTTGCTCCTTCTTAGTAAATGACACCAGTTGACCCATGGGCTATATATACTTAGCCAATTTGTAACATTAGGGGACTCTAAATCCAGTCAATAGTTGCTTCTTCCCTTTACTCTGCTCTAATTGATGACACATGGAGCAGAGATGAACTTTCCCATTAAATCTTGACCACATTGCAGATTTGTGAACAAAATAAATGTTTCTAGTCATTTTATATTACTACATTCAAGAAGTTTGTTATGTGTTGATAGATGATAGGAATTGGGTTAAAGAAAAACTGTTCAAGTTATGTTTTATATTACATGTTAAATAAGAGTTAATTGCTTTGAATTTGACATATTTCCATATATATATTATAAAGTCAGGCCAAATTCATATGGCAGATTTAAAATTGACATTTAAGTATATTATAAATCACAATACTTAAATTTTGATGATGTTTTACAATATTTCTAACATGGGATATATGTGAAACGTCACTGTATTTATAGGAGTATGGATGATAACAGCTATCTCCAATTTCTTTACTTCAAAATAAAACATTCAAAAATATCCAAGGTACAGGAATTCCTACCTTGAGTATCAATGAGTATATTTTGTCTATGGTAGTTTCCTGTGATTTTTCTTCCAGGAAAATATCTGCAAAATAGAAATGCCTAAGGGAAAAGAAAAATAAACAATATGCTCATTTATAATCACAGATGTAAAAAATGGAAACAGTTCTCTAAGACTTCCCAATCTCAGGCACAGCTTTTACGTGGACTGCACATCTATATTCATTACATATATAAAGACTTTGTTAAGCTTATGAAGAGACTCATACATTTCCAATCTAGTGTACATGTAAGGCAAATAATAGTCTTGTGAGGTAATTTTTGTAGGGAAGATTTTTCAGATTTTTTTTTGGGGGGGGTCTGGCAAGTACATTTTAGAATTTTATTTTTTGGATGTTAAAGGACTACTGATTTGGACATTTAAATATCTTTAGTACACTCTCCATATCTCCTTCAGTGTGGAAAGACATCCCTATTACAGAGAATAACTGCCATGACTCCAGTGCTTTGTCAAAACCTCAGATGTGAGGCCTTCTGGACCAGTGTCTGTGATTTCATATTGTTGGAGCATCACTATCCCAGGGGGTTGTGGCTTTCTCTAAGTTTGTTGTAACTGAACCAACGAAGAAGGCTTATGTATTTTCTACAGAAATGATGATCCTGTGAAAGATTCTGAAGGAGGCTGGAATCTTTCAGACATCAAAGTGATCTCGAAACATAAAGGATTCCTTTGGTTTGACATGCATGGAAGTTTATCACTGCCTGTGTTCCTGAATCATGAACCATGATATTTGAGCTAAGCAATAATTCACCTTGGTAAATAAACTAGGCATTGTGGATAGACCAAAAAAAATGATAAATTTCTTAAGTAATATGAACCTTTATTTTAAGAAAGTTCATGTTCATTTTGCATATGACATAGATTTTTTGAGCATCCTTTGTAATGCACATATCATGGGAACTTTATTTAAATTTCACGGATTACTGTTCAATTTTCAATAATTGTTTGAATAGACTTGGAACAATTTGTCTTGTAATCTTATTCTGTAACATTGAAGTACCTCTTTCCACCATTTATGTCATTAGTGTGGCAAAGGAATTGGTACAAATATTCTTACACTCTCCTTTTCCACATAGTGACTGATATTAATAAAAATTATATGTGGATTTCAGGTGTCCTGTCTAAAAAGACTAATTGCAAGTGCTTTTGATAAATAAATTGTAGGAACAAAGAATTTGAAAAAATGTTCAGGCATTTTGGTAAAAATGTCATTATAACTATTATAACTGACTAGAATCTTGAGCCTTTGCAATTAAGGTTGGAGCGTTGAGAATAAGAGGTGATATTATTGACAAATAAACAGATTAATTATTAAGGGCAATTATAGGAAACAATAGCTACTATAAAACAGTTGATATTATGGATGCCTTTAATTTTTAAGCAATAAACAACAACAACAAAAATATTACTTCATTTTAGGGGCTGCATGATTGATTCTCAAATTTCTTTAAAAGGAAAATTTGAGAGACTTGGGAAATTGTGTCACGATAGCATGATATTTTTATTAGTCTGCATTAAATGGGCAGTTCACACAGAACCATTCTGGATCTCACCTCCTTTGGTTTTCTTGAAGTGTCACCTTCATGGTTGTCTGTTCTGATATTTAAGGTTTTGTATTAAAGAGGGAAGGTGCTAGCAGAATATAAGATTGCTCCTCCCCACCCCATTCTCCTGCTGCTTTTGTTTCAGAAGAGTTGGCAGCTGCCTTTAGTTTTGTGATAGCTTAGGAAAACTTGCTCTGTAAGCATGTTAATTTTCTTCCCTTTAGAAAAAGCTTGCTAGTCTCAGGAGGTATTGCTAGTTTAAATTGAAGTAAATAGAAAAATTGCTAAGTTGGAAAAAAAAATGTTTCATGCGGCTTGTGATGAGTAGGAACACATCTGCCACATAATAGAATGTGACATCCTTCAGCTCATTGCTTTTTAAGGATGTGTGAGAGAGTTGTTGATGTTTAGTATGCATCTGGTTTGGGCCACCAGCAGATAAAAGTTTAATTGCTGATCAATGTGCTCCTTAACCTATGGATTATGTAGGAGTGGACTAGTCCCATGTTCTGTGTTTCCTTATAGAACTTCCAAAAGACACCTTCGGAAAATATCCTGTTCTTCTGTTTATTTTGTTGTCGGTGGTGGTAATTTTTCATTGTCCTTTAAAGGAATATTGACCGTAGTTTGTGTGCATGAGAGGCCACGTGGTGGTAAGAAACGCTTTTCATAGAGATCATGCCAATGAGACTGACATAAGTGTGTGTATGTATCTGTGTTAAGTATAAAAGCTAAAAGTGAAGTATACATTATTGGGGACCATTGGAGTACTCAGAGCAGACAAAGTCTTCAAAAATATTTTGAAAGCTGTGAAATAACTGTATCTGGAGGTGCACAGCAAATTGGGGTGAGGCAACAAATATAGCAAAAGGACAATCTAAACAGTATAAAGGGTAACTTTTAATATAAGCAAAGAACAAGTTATCTGTACTTCCTGTTTAATGAATGGTAAGATAAATATACCTATAGTCTAAGAAGCATTAGAACTTCCAAAAATAAGGCACTGCAGGAAAAATATTAGGAATTGAATTTAGAACTTATTATTCAGGATTTTTGTCATTATCGTTCAGCTACTCTCATCATTTCACTTAGGAATGGTTGTTTTACAAACATTTTTTTTCTTTCAAGAAAAACAAATATCTAAGTAGATAAGCTATTAGTAATTGAATGAGTAATTTTTATTTTTGGGGAAATTACTGGTTTACTGTAGGATGCCTTGAAGAATGGTAATAACATTTTTCTTCTGCAAATAATAGTGTCTCTTCTCCAATATGGTTAGAAACTTTATTGCCTTAATATTTAGTTATGCCTCACATTTTCAAGTGATCTTTCTAGATGGGTCCAGTGATTCTTTTCTTCTTCAGTAAAATGACAATCCACTCATTCAACCATTCATTCACAATTCATCAAACTATATTAATAGGTAAGAATACATATATATATAAAGATGAGTGAAGCAATCTCTGACAAAACAGTTGAAAATAATAAGTACAGTATCCTTTAAAATAAGATCACAGTTGGTATTACAATTAAAGATATTTTACATGAAGGAACTGTGTAGAATTCACATGGAAGATAATATTTAGTGTATTTAACAGTCATTAAAGGCTTAATATGAGTTATTTTCAAAAGCTTCCCAGGTACCAGAAATAGCTTTAAGTAGACTGTTTCGGTAGACTTTAAAACACCTTATAAATTATTATCCTAGTGCTAAAATAAATATACATAGGTACAGAAATATTAAATAACTCACTCAAAATTGCATATAAGCTATGGTTTATAGCTGGCAGAACTGGGATTCAAATCTATCAATTTAATCAGTGTCTGAACTCTAACTCAATATGCTATATTTTTTATATAAAAGGGTAGACTCCCTAATTTGTTGTATAGTAGAGCAGATATCCTGAAAGTCTTTTCTAGTTGCAACAATTAAAATGCAAGATCAAATATTTTTTAAAAATATTGTTTAAAATGTTTTGCTGAGTTAACATGAAAGAAAGGGCTCTTGAAAAACAAAATCCCATATTCAGTTATTAATCTGGACATAATATTAGAGAGTCTGTAGAAAGGCATCAACGCAGACAATGGAGCCAAGTAATGAACAAATACTTAATAGTAGAGTATGGTTCTTGGTTCTGCCGTATCCGTTGAAACTATCCTTTGCAAAGCTAGGAAATAAACATGGCTTAACTTTTACCTACATTCAAATAGTCTTATTCCTCCCCAACTTTATCTAACCTATTTTGAGTAGTCTGATATCACCACTCTAAGTCAATTCTTTCTTTTACCACTACTTTTACTACCGTTCTCTGGGGCAAGCAAGCAATTTCGTCACCAGAGAGGCCTCCTTCTGGAATCAGGCCATTGTGTGATATAATTTCTTTCTATATTACACTAAAGGTTAGTTATGTGGTTAAGAGTATATGTGGCTAAGATATGACAGTATGTCACCGTCTAGATTAGATATGAGACTGGTATTTACACCTTGAATTCTTATTCTCTGTCTCTCTCTCTCTCTCTCTTTTTTTTTTTTTTTTACTTTTTCTCTATCTACTCCACCTCACAGGGGAAAGTTAGCTCCTATGTCTTAAAGAGAGGGCAAAATAAAGAACAAATATTTCCAACCAGAGAGTATGTGAAGACTTATTAATAGTTATGTTAATAGTCACCTTAATCGGCTTTCTTAGATGCAAACTTTCAAGATATCAGAAGATACTTCAGCCAAAAGATCAAAATAACAGAACATATCACTAGATTTCCCAGGCAAAATCCTGACTACAAATCATGAGGTACTCTCAGTCAGAACCACCCAGTTCAACTATATTCAAATTCTTTTATAGATATTTGATTATTATTAATGTCTATTGTTTCAACCATTAAGTTAGGGTAATTTGCAATACAGCAATAGATAACTCATATATAGTTTATTTTTAAGGCCTAGTAGAGCATATCATAACATGGCCACTCTATTAAAAAGAGTGCAGAGCCTAGACATGTTTTATAACTGTCCTGATTGCCTTACTTATCACTTGGAAAAACACATCATCATGTCAGATCTTGCACACAACTCAGTTAGGGTCATGTTTAATTTGGTTCTCCATCTTTAAGACCCTGAAACTTTCCTGATTATTAAACATACTATTTTTTTATTTGCCCCTTCAATCTATCAATTACCCTCTGTTTTTTTTTTAAGATTTGTTTATTTATGCATACAGAGCTGGGGTAAAGGCCAGAGGTGTGCATTCTCCAGAGACAGAGTGGGGAGCAGAACAGGCAGATCTGCTAAAATACACTGCTGAGGGGAGCAGCAGATGAAACACGAGAGGTCTGCTGTGCCATGTGGGTCCCCTCCCTGGCCAGGCATCAAACTTGTTCTGCAGTGGTTGTGGATAACTTCATAGTGCTGAGACTTAACCCCTTGTGCCACAAAGGGGGCCCCATGAACAAACTATCATATTAATCTAGGTCAAATACATATGTAGACATGAGATTATTTGATATATAATGAAAACTTTTAATATTTGAAAGTTAAAGTCACTACGGAAAGAGTAGAGTAAAATATCTCACACTTGTTAAAGCTGAACCTTAGAGATAACACACACATTCTATTGACTTAAACAATTCATGGTCAAACTCATCATTAATGGAGTGGGAGTAAATAGTTGATGGAAAATAGTATAATCTACAATAGTAACTAAGTTTACATTCCAAAATCTTGTTTGAAGGACAGTGAAAAATTATAAACATGCTTGTACTTCTTTTCTTTATGTCTTCTCAACACGTTTTCTTTCTCTGTTTTTCTTTATTCCTTTAGATTAATGCTTTTAATAACTTCCTTAAGCTGTGCTCATCACTTCTCTTGCATAATCTATTTGATATGGGTTATATTTCTTCTCTGATTTAAGTAGCTTATTTTAAATAGTTATTTGAAATCATAAAATATATCAATATTTTGTATTTCTATATGGTGTTAACTTTAACAGATACATTTGTCTTTTCCAATTTTCTTGCAGTTGTTCCTTTTCTCCATAACTAAAAATAAAAAGAAAATAACCTCTTTAACTTAGTTCTGCCTAAATCTTGGTTAATATTGCAAGTAATCCAATATTACTTATATGATAATCCAAATCAATGCAGAAATTAATATCTACTTTTTTGGTTTTATAATTGAAATAATCTATAAACTCTAGCCTCTATTTGAAAATTAAATTTACTGCTCTGTATAAATTGTATTTATGACTAGGATCTTTCTAATGAATAAAACCAAAACCATTCAAATAGAATTGAAAACAAATTAAATTTATATATAATGGGGCATGATGAGGTCTTAGAGATTAAATAACTTGCCGACAGTTGAAGACAGTTCAACACCAGTATTCCCGTTCTAGATTCTACAATTATTATCTGTCTCCTGGCATTCCTCCTTCTTCATCCATTTCTTATTTCACTCCTATCTTTTCTCCTTCCTCTATCCATCTCCCTTTTAAAACCATTTTTGACTATACTGAAGCCTTTTAATATAAGAACAACTGAAAAATGTTATAAAAAGGAGCCTAGGAATCTCCATATATCTCTCAATATATCACAAACCAATAAGTCATTAATATTTGACAGTCAACTAGTTCATCATATTATATCTCCTTTGTGAGATTGTGAATATCCAGGGATGATAGCAGAAAGACCTAGAGTCTAGAGGAAATGGAGATAAGAAAAATGAGGAATAGTGCATGCCAAATAAAAATTTCATCTACTTTATATTTTTGCCTCAGCTTCCTAAGCACTCATTCTCTTGCTGTCTAAACCATTTTACTATAAAGCTGTATTTTGAAAAATACTTTTGAAAGGGTTAAATATACTCTCTGCCAGTGAATGATTTCTGGGAATTTTAATAAGCTTGAGCTCCTGCAACTCGACAGATAAGTCACCAGTACTGCTATGCATGCAGAACTGCTTGGTGTCATGTTTTCATGGATACACAATTCTTGTAGCAGCTGCTCCTGCAATGACCCAGCTTCATAGATGACAGGTCCACAAGTTGTTGCTGGAACCACCACAATGATGAAATTCTCACTGAAGCCATAACCTTTTGAAGTTTGGAGCCAACTGAACTGGAAGGATGACATTCTACTGAAGACTTGCCAGGCTGTCTGTGGTCACCTGGGAAGACAAGTGTCCTATAAGATGGCAGCTGAGCTGTCTTCCGGTATGACACAACCATTGCTGTATTCATAGTCCTGAGTGTGTAAGTGGTAAAAGAATTTATTTCATCATCGAACACAGTACAAAGAGTCATAAATAGGGCCATTCTGGTGTGAAGTGTCCCGATGACCAGAATAATTAACTCCACATGCCGTGGCTGAATGCTGTGACTGCATTCAAGTGAAGTGATGAGGTGTCTCGCCTGAAGGGTATGACTGCTGGACTTTCTTATTACAAACACAACGAAAAAGAGTAATAGTTTTTGCTACATGGCATTGCAGCACTTCTACTCAGGAAATGAAATTTTATGTGTTGGATCTCTTATGAATTCTGTGTGATTTTTGTCCCAGGAGTCTAAGAAAAACTGCTCTTTTTGTACTACTAAGCGATGCAGTGTGTATCCTAAACAGATGGAAACAGCTTGACTTCAGTACAAGTGGTAGAATATGTAGTTTAAGTGTAGAAATCCACAAGGCACAACTAACAAAGTCTGTATCATTTAAAAGGCTTATCAAGTTTACCCTGAAATAGGGATTAATTCATTGCTGCATGAGGCTATATATGTTTAAGTGTGAGTATTAAAGTAACAGAAAATTTCAAATATCTATATCAAAAAAGTTAAAAAAATACTTGAAATGATTATTGGTCTAAATTAAGTATTAAACATTAGATATTGCCTTATTAATGTTTTTAAAGATTTATATATTTATGCATACAAGAACTGGGGTACATGCCAGAGGTTTGGGGAGTGAGAGAATTCACCAGAGACAGAGTGGGGAACAGAATAGGCAAATCTACTGAAATACACTGCTTGAGGGGATCAGTGGGCTAGACAGGAGAGGTCTACTGCACCTCACCTCCCTGGCAAGGATCGAACTTCTGCTGCAGTGGCTCTGGTCGGCTTCATAGTGCTGCATCTTAACCTTTTGCCCCACATGGGAGACCCCTATTTTATTAATGTAATTTAATTGTTCCTTATTTATGCAAAGAAAAATTCTAGATTAAGTAACCTATTATTATATAACTGGAAATTTCCAGTATGATAAACCTGTTTCTAAAGGGAACAAGTGTTAGGATAGTTGATGAAATATCCTTTTTAACATCATGAATGATGTCCTGCATAAGTGTTTTTATTTTGATACTTGTTGATCATGCTTTTAATTAAAAAAAATGCCTAGAACAAAATTCCTGAGAAATCATAGATGTAATTTTGGAATACACAGTATACAAGTTTGAAATGAATGGCAACAATACTTAAGAGAACTGACTAATGACAAAAACTTGAAGTTGTGATGTTCAGATTTGGTCTTAATGCCTTACGAGCCTGTGCTTTTCTTTTTATCTTTATCCACTCTGCATTATTTGTTGCTCATTCCTTTATTCATTTTGTACCAATCCCTAGGGTCAAGGGTTAGAATTTCCAAACTAACCTTAATAGTTCATGTCAAAAAGTAAAAAAAAAAAAAAAAAATCTGGTTGAATAAAAAGATTAGTATTACTAATTTAATATTGTTCTCTATGGAGTTATTTACATTCCAGAAGAGGACTTAGAGAAGCAAGAAATATTTAACCTAAAAGAATGATTCATTAATCTCTATCATTAGTGGCAAGTCAATAAATAGCCTTCTTATACTTTTCAAATCTAAACAATGAAATTCCTAGTCATGTTATATGTGCATAAGGATGGCCATTGTGCAAACACTGTGCCTTAAATGCAAGTCAGGTATGTTTTAATGATTTATTTTATATCTTGTCTATTTATAGTTATAGAATATTATTTTAAATGCAGTTATTACTTTGAAAGAGCCAACATTTCTTTGCAGGACCTTGTCTTACAATAGGAGAATACTTTAAATAAATGAAACTCCATCTTATTTCCAAAGCTTATTGAACTTGATTTATGCTATTAGTTACACATTTGACATTGGTGAGTATTCTGATTCATAATTTAACAGTGCCATATCCTAAAAGTGGGCAAATGGTATTAAAAATCATAATTACTCTTTTCATTTGTTTGGACATTTTATTTCAAATGAGTAATTGTTCATTCAAGTTCCAGAATAGTAAAATTGCAGTATAGTAAATTATGCAAAGCAGTAATCCTCATAAAATTTCTTATTATGATTTTCCACAGTCACGTAAGAAATGAAAGATATCACACACAACATAGCAGAATCAGGAGGTTCTAATAAACCTCTCCCCCAAATAACACCACAGAAATACCACTAATAGAAAAATTAAGTCTTGTCATCAAGAAATTTCACCATTTCATTGTGGTGATGGGGAACTGAAACATGGATATTTTGTTCTGAAGTTGGTAACTTATTGTTGGGACAGGGAGAGACCTTGTGGCCATGTTGTGGCTATATTGGTCACCTGAACAGGCTGAGAACTAGGCACAGACTATGTGAGCCTGTGAATCATACTCAAGAAATTTTTTAGTGAGTGGGTGATGCAGACCTACTTGTATGCCATTGCTAGGGGCCTGCTGGTTCAGTCACACCCGCTGGGTGGTGAAGACTCTTCATCAGCAATTCTGGGAGACCTGCCAGATAGCTCAGCTGTATATTGTATACTATGCCACAAAGAGGAGCAGTGAGAAGGCAGAGCCTGAAATTTGGGCACTGTAAAGCAGCATTGGCTTTCAGAATAAGGAAGAAGAGAGAGTATAAGTCTCTCTGCCTAGAATATTTCCCACTCCCCACCAAGACTAATCTCAAGTCTTTGGACTCTAATATCGCCTCTCTCCATCACCAGTTGCCAAGTAAAACAAAGAAGATATATAAACAAAATTAAAGTAATGCTGCCCCAAGTGGAAAAAGCAAATGAACACACATGCCCAGGAGACAAAGAACATCTGAACACCAGATGGAAAAGCTGAAAGAGAAGGATGGAAATCCATAGATCTCTATAAAGGAACATAATTCAGGGACCTAACAAAGATATCAGAATAGTAAATTCAAGAAAATTTAATGAGGTCCTAGCAGCTCAATCAAACACAGAAAGGCAGGGGCAGGACCTTAAAAGAGGAACTAAAAGAGTCTTTCATAAAACAGAATTTCAGAAATTGAAGAACCAAATATAGAAATGTTGAAACTGGAACAACACAGGGAAATAAAATTGAAGATAGATGAAAAATTTGAGAAATATCAAAGAGGAAACATCAGGTTAATAGGTATTCCAGAAGGTGAAGATAGAAAGGAGCAGATGCCCTATTTAAAGAAACAATAGCTGAAAATTTCCCAAGCTTAAAGGATGTATTGAACATGGATGGCCAGTAAGCCAAAAGAATACCTAAATTTCTAAATGCAAAAAATCCCCGTCACTAAGATACATCATTATTAAATTACCAAAAGTAAACAATAAAAATATATTAATGATTGCTAGGGGGAAAGGCATGTAGCATACAAAACCCACCTTAATCAGATTTTCATCAGATTTCTAGTTGATACATTCAGGCTAAAAGAGAGTGGAATGACATATTTATAAGTCTAAAAGATTAAAACTACCAGTCAGGAACACTATTCTACAAAGCTTTCATTCAAATATTATGGAGAAATAGACTCTTCCAGACAAACAAGAACTATTGGAGCTTAACACCACCAGGCATGTCATACAAAGAAAATGTTGGAATTCTATATAAAAAGAAAACCAGGCCTCCCTTGTGACACAAGGGTTAAGTCTCAACGTATCAACCTATTTCCAGCCACCAGGGCTTGAGTTCTATCCAAGCCAGGGTATTGACACACATGGCACAGCAGACCCTCCTGTCTCGTCCACTGCTCTCCTCAGCAGTGTATTTCAGTAGAGACACCTGTTCCTCCCCACTTTGTCTCTGATTGAATCCTCTCAACCCCTGCACCTCTGGCCTATGCCCCAGTTCTTGTATACATAAATAAACAAACTCAATCTTTAAACACACAATACAATGTAAACAGGATGATAAAAATTAGCATGAAGTCATCAGTGTAAACAAGAACATTTTGATATGTTGGAAGAGAGGGAGGAATGAAGGAGAATTTAGAAGAAAATAAGAAACAGAAAACAATCATGGGAAACTATCTAAATAAAATACATGGATAATGAAACAATAGAAAGATAAAACAATCAAAAAAACAAAAGAAAAAATCATAGTAAATAAGTGTCATATCAATAACCATATTAAATGTGAATGGTCTACTGTCATCAATTAAAAGGCACAGAATAAGGGAGTTTGATCTGCCTATATTATGTGTAGAAGAAGCTCCCTTCATATCTAAAGACAAAGAATTGACTCAAAGTAAAAGTCTGGAGGAAAGTATTTCAAGCCAATAATACAGTGAATAAAAGAGTAACTGCAACTCTCATATCTGATAAACTGGACTTTTAGCAAAAAAAAATGCAATTAAGATGCTACATAATATTCAAGGGAACAATTCATCAAGAATATATAACTATAATCAATATTTACACATCCAACAGAAGTGTGCCAAAATATATAAAACAACTGTCAACAGAACTAAAGCAAAACATTAACAACAACAGAATAATAGTAGGAGATCTTATCATACTACTTACATCAATGGATAGATCATCAGACAGGAAGCAAAAGAGGAAATAATGACCTTTAATGAAACTATAGATCAAATGGAGGAAGTAGACATTTTGGAGCCTTCCATCTTAAAATAAATGAATACATATTCTTCTCAAGTGCACATTACATTTTCTTAAGGATAGCTCATATGCTGAGATACAAAACATGTCTCAAAAATATATCAAAATTGAAATTACAACAAGCAGCTTTTCAGATCACAATAGCATAAACCACAAAAAGAAACCTAAAAAAAACCCAATCATGTGGAGATTAAACACATATTTTTGTGTAATTCCTAGATTAATGAAGAAATCAAGGCAATCAAATAAATTATCTGTATACCAATGAAAATGAAGAGATGTTACCAGATCCTGCATGTTGCGCAAAATATATTACAAGGAAAGTATATCGTACTACAGGCCCACATAAATAAAAAAGAATATTCTCAAATGAATTACATTTGAAGGAACTAGAAAAAGGACCAAAAATTAATAAAAGGAAGGAAATATTTAAAATTAAAGAGGAAATAAATGTCAATACCAATAAAAAAGACAATAAAATCAATAAAAAAGTCAATGAAACCAAGAACTGATTTTTAAAAAAATGATTAATAAAAATGATAAAACTTTAGCTGAGCTCACTAGGAAAGAAGAGGGAAACCCAAATAAAGAGAATCAAAAGTGAAAAGAACGATATTATAACAGATACTGCAGTAATACAGAGGATTGTAAGAGATAAGTATGAAGGTGGAAGTGGAAAAAAACTGGATTACCTAGAAGAAATGGACAATATTTTAGAATCGTACAACCTTCTAAGACTGAACCAGGATGAAATCAATAGTTTAAATACAACAATAACAAAGATAAATTAATATCTCCCTAAGAAAAAAAAATCCAGAATAAGATAGTTTTACAAGTGAATTGTACTAAATCTTCACATGAAGCCTAACACCTACCCTTCTTAAATTATTCAAAAAATCAGGAATGGGGATAGCTCACAAATGTATTTCACAGTAATAAGCTTACCCTGACCCTACAATGAGACAAGGTCTTCACAAAAATGTAAATTATAGACAAATATCTCTGGTGAACATAGATGCAATATTTCTCAACAAAATCTGAACAAGTTGAGTCCAGCAATATAACCTTATATTATATCCAACATATATTAAAAGAATCATGCATTATGAACAAGTGGGAGTCTTTTTAGGGATGTGAAGTTGGTTGAACATATACAAATCAATTAATGTCATTTACCTCATTAAAAAAAAGTTGTAGGATACAAAGTCAATACATAAAAATCTGTTGCACTTCTATAGGCAACAAATGAATTAGAAGAAAGAGCATTTAAGATAAAAATCCTATTTCTAATTGTGCTAAAGTGGATGAAATATCTGGGAGTAAACTTCAAAGTCATTGAAGGACCTATACACTGAAAACTACAAGAGACTGTCAAAGTAAATGAAAGAAGACAAATAAATAGAAAGATATCTCATGTTCAGGAACTGAAAGAATAAACATTGTTATAATGTTCATATTACCTAAAACAATTTACAGTTTCAGTATAATAACTAAGCGATTTACATTAATTTGTAAGTTTGTCAAGAAAAAGACATAAAAGAAAACCAAATTGGAAAAAATAAGAGGTGAAATTAAATTTGAAGATGACATTATACATAGAAAATCAGAGACTATCAAAAAACTATTAGAAATGATAATTAATATCACAATTAATACAAATTGTATGAATTTGTACTCCTGATATTATAGTTAATATTATAATTATGTAAACAGTGACAAATCAAGAAAGTTTGAAGAGAAACTAAATTATACATTAAAAAGTACAATTCATTAGTAAAAAAGAAATATGGAATATAAATTTTATACTCGCATGGTAGTGGGTAGGCTAGCTCTGGAGAAGAGAACTTGATTAAAACCTAAGAAAACAAAAGATAAATAGATAAGTGGTTTCATTTTGTAACTGTGTCAACACACTTGCACTACCATATTATAAATACCAAAATTATATATCTCATAATGTTAACCTACTGAAAAGGCTGTTCAGTGTTGGAACCATGAAGTCATCAGTAGAATTCACAGTGAATCTACTGCTACAAATTCTTCTTGCTGTCTTTAGGTTGTGAACATTGTACTATTTAAGACTGGTTTGTGTGTGTTTCCTTATGCAATAGCCCTTTTGAGAACAAAGCAATAACCAATTAAATAATAAAGAGCATGTATGACTATGAGTTCTCATATTGATGATCATGCATGCTCGTTTGTTGCTACAGCAAACATAATGAGCAGGTGAAAATAAGATTCTATCCAAGTTAAATCCTGTAACGTAAAGGAAGAACTGAGCTAAGATACTAGGCAGTAAATTGTTTTTTCCTTTTTACCTAAAATGAATAGGTTTTTTAAATATTTTAAAATGAGGGTACTAATTTTTTTTTCACTAAATTCATAAATAGAACAGAAAATGGTAATTTTAATGATTACATGCCATTTAAAAATATGATTTTTTTCATTCCATTTCATTCCAACTTTGGTAATATCATTAATTATGATTTTTTAATTATTTGGTCCTTTCATTCCGTTTGTTGACCTGCATAAATAAAAGGTGTCTGATTCTGATACACCAAATCAATTTTTAGCATTGAGTTCATTGGGGAAGATTTAGAAAATAGCCTCAATGATAACTTTGTGCACTTCCAGGTATCAATACATTCATATACAAAAAGGCTTTGACAAAAAAAGCACAGAAATGAAATATTTATTTCCTAGGAAATATAATAGGAACATATTTCCTATTATGTTTATTTTCTAATCATCATCAAATTCTCAGGGGAAAGGTAGATATTAGAGTTATACTGAGTTTCTAGGCTGAAAATATTGGCGTTTCAGGCTTCTCAGAATTACGGGTACATGTATATGGATAGTATTACTTTTAACTTCCACTAACCTCTTTCTGACAATTCACAAAATAACATTTTTATATTTCCATATATTTTTGGTTACAAATTACATCAATTTCTTCTTAATGACTGCCACCAGAAAAAAGCTCAGAATGGGCTACTATATGGATACATTTCAGGGCAATTTCTTTTCCAAGGTGTTCTAAGGAAATGGTTACCTAGACTTACATATTACTTCTCATTGGCCAATATATTCAATGTTATGGATCTATATTTCATATTACTGCTTACCCTCCAGAAAAAAAATGCAATCTGAAGTTTGTAGTGTAATACAAAGTTATAGTGTGACTTTATTTTTTGCCAAATTCAGAGAAAGAAAATTGTGTGATTCCAGTCTACTATCTATCATATATATTTTCATAGTAGATGTTTTATTTAGAGTGTCTTCTCAACCATAGTTAAAGTTTTTATTAAATATTTACAATATGCATATTTTTAAAATTTTCAATATACCTAATATAAACTCATTTTTTCTTGAGAGCTTGTACAGTTCCATTTATATTAATATTATATAACTGTTAATTATGGAACAAAATGAACAATATAGCTTCTAGATATCTGAGTATTAGTTATCTAACTATTTTTAGCATATAAAAACTATACAGGGCCTCCCTGGGGGCCTAGGTGTTAAGTCTCAGCACTATTACCACTGTGGCCTGAGTTCGATCCCAGGCTAGGGAGCTGAACCACACCCAGCAGCAGACCTTTCCTGTCTCTACTGATGATCCCCTCAGCAGTGCATTTCAGTAGATCTGCCTGATCTGTTTCCACTCTGTCTCTGGTGAATCCTCTCCCTCACTCCCACACATCTCTGGTTTGCACCCCAGTTCTTCTATGCAATAATAAAATAAATAAAATCTAAAAAAACCCCACAACTATTCATTTCAATTGCACTATAAATAATCTTAAGATAATGTAATTTAAGTGTTAAAAAATATGATTAAGGTAGTAGTTTATTTCTGAGAAACTGTTAGTTATGGTTTGCTTGAATGCAAATTTTAAAACCATTAGAATGTTGAATTACATAAGAATTGATCACTTGAGTATGACTGTCTTGAATATCTGTTTTATACATTCATTAAATCTACATTTAGCATAAGCTATAATAGCTGACCAAAAGTTCAGTTTCTTTTGCATTGAATATAAAATTCTTAGCTTAGTGTGAACTTTTTCCCCATAAATACTTTTGGCTTGCCTTGGCATTTATGCAGCAGCAGGAGACCATTATCCAGTGACACATTCTATCCCACTGACATTATCACTCAAAGATGGTCGATTTCATTTTCAGGAAGGTCCCAGAGAGCCACAGAGAAGTTACAATCAATCACCCAGCCACAATTGCCAGCAATCACATTACTCAAAAAAAAAAAAAGTAAGGGAAACACAAATATACAAATACATATTTATATTTCATATTTAGCTCCCAAATAAGTGAGGAATTATAGTATATCTTCACGTTAGCAATGTTATTATATTTAATCCATGCAACTTTTTTTCTTGATATATGTAAAATCAAAATGAGTTTGAATGCTTTGCTCTCTGGTTGTAGACTACAGACACAACAGGTGCTATGGAAAAGGTTGTAGTCGTATATATCAGGTGATATATATAGATGGAAATGAATAGAGAGCTTTGAAGTTAGCCAAGAAAAGCTGAATATGGTTTAGTGCAGGCTTGAGAGATAAAGTAGAATGCAGGTTGGAGCAAGTGGCAGGTATCAGGAGTAAATGAAATCACCACTAGAATCAATTAAGGCTGAAGTGCAATGGAAGGTTAAAACTAGAGTCAAGGACCCAGGCTGCTAGGTTTGAAAGAGCCTCAGATATAGAAAGGCCAGCTCTCTAGAGAGTTTTTAAGGGAGGAATTTCTCTGAGCATTGTGAGAATGTCTACATAATTGTCTTCAGATTCATCCACTGGATCAGAGCCTCTGTCTGCTTCTCTCTTTTTGTGAAAGGAATAATATTCCTACATGTCAGTTCATGTCTTTGTGGATCCATGAAACTAACTCCCCCTACCCCAAGTTTAGTGTCTGATTTGGAAATGGACTTATATTTTGGATTTGATATGTAATCCCACTGGGCTAATAGCTGTCCAGTGAAGGAATGGCTATCTACTTCCTAACCTCTCCTGAAGGAGGCAGAAGATGAGAAAAATCTGCTAATACAATTCCAGGTGCTTTATACATTTAACCAGTAAGGAAACCAAAACTCAACAAAATAATGTTAAGGCATATCTGTCTTTCTTAATTTGAACTGTTGCTCTAGGCCTGGACTTTTGGCTTTCATGCCAGTGACCTTTCCCCTTTATCAAATGACTTTTCCTTGTATCCTATCTTACCCAATCCATAATGGAAGCCTACTAGTAACAGGGCAATTGGCATAGGTTTTATAGAATTCAATTGTGAAAGCATTTCCAATGAAATAGTTATTTTAATCTTTATAATATAAATGAAGGCAATTGAGCTTGATTAGTTGAATAAAGAAATTGAATTGACACAAAGTCCTCCTATTACTATCTACATAATTGTCAAAATAGTTTAAAATATCAGATCACATAATATGTTCCATATTATAATTTAGTGCTGAATGAGCTCTTTTTGTATATTAAATGCACATCATTTTAATCCTCTTCTAAAGAGCTTGCAAAGAAATAGTAGTATTTAGTAGTAAGAAGTATTTACCAGTAAGATAAACACAATGACATTCAAAAACAAAATAAATAACAGATATTCAAGTTCTTGGACATCTTGTCTAAACCTTTTAAAACCAGTTTCTTAGCATATAAACTATGGGAGAGCAGAGTACAGATTAAGTTACATGCACTAGTAAAATTTCCAGGTTCAAATCTTAGTCTGCTTTGAACTTACAGCTACTTTCAGGTGTGTATCATATAACTTTATTGTGCCTTAATGTCTGTATATCCCTGGCCAGGGAGGGGACCCATGTGGTGTAGCAGACCTCTCCTGCCTTGCCTGCTGCTCCCCTCAGCAGTGCATTTCAGTCTATCTGCCTGTTTTGCTCTCCACTCTGTCTCTGATGAATCCTTTCACTTTCTGTGACTCTGGCCTGTACCCCAGCTATGATATACATAAATAAATAGACCTTAAAAAAGCATATTCTGTGTATAAATATAGCTAATTATATAATCTAGCACATAAATTTATTATGAAAATTAAGTTATATAAAAAACTTAAAGCAGTGATTAGTCCATAGTATTACATTAAATTTAGATATTTTTTATTGTGGTTAGCTCTAATATATATTTAGATCTATAACTTGATAATTCTATAAATTACATTCAAGAGGACAAATTTTCTATGAGAATTTATATTTTATCATAATCAGAGACTATATTTTTACTTTTTAGAATAATAGCTATTTTCCACATGATGTCTATAGCAAGAATTCATTATATGCTACTTGGCCATAAATTTAAATAACATGAAAACATTGCTTATGAACAGATTGGAATATTTAGATATTTTTGTAGGATATTTGACACTCTGCCTTCACTAACACTCATCCTTTAGGGTAGAGATGGTCAGTAATTATGAATGAGATCTAAATGTTTTATGAAAGTAGTGGAGATGATTATAATACATTTCTCTACCAACCAGATGGGCACATTACCAACAACTACAGTTGAGAATTATTGCTCTAGATCTATTTGCAAAACCAAACGCAAGGAGAATATATCCAAGCTATCTTTTGAATTAACTAGTTTAATTTAAAATATATAAAAAATAGCTACTGTGCTTCTTTCCTTTTCAAAAAAACTGCTTGAAGTGGAGAAGTTCCCTCCAGGGTTATCCCCTCAACTGGGAATAGTGAGTTTAAAATGGACATGATGATGAGATATGGCATTGTTAAAAGTCCTCAGTCAGCAAGGTGAGTCAAGCATAACTTCTTACCAGACCTGGTCTATGTATCTATTGTAACAATACTTCCTGACTTATACTTAATTTCATTAAATGTTGTTACAAGTCTTTCTGTACTACGGCACATGTTTCTGGGCTACGTGCCAACATCAATCATCCATCCATTTTGATAAAATATCTATATGGATAGAGGCACTGCAATAAGCACTAGAAATACAATTAGAAAAAGACATTGTGTTTACCTTATACAGTCTTACTTAGGTGGCAGGCAAGTCAACAGGCAATTAAAATACATAGTAGGGCCCTCTCTGGTGGCACAAGGGATTAAGTCTGAGGCCAGGGAGGTGACCCACATGGCACAGTAGACCTCTGCTTTCTCACTGGCTGCTCCCCTCAGCAGTGTGTTTCAGTCAGTCTGCCTGTTCTGCTCCCCAGTCTATCTCTGGTGAATCCTCTCACCTCCCATGACTCTGGCCTGTACCCCAGCTTTGTATGCATAAATAAATAAAATGAATCTTTAAAAAAATGCATAGTATTACGTGCTTTGAAAAGCACCTAATTATATAATAAGAGGGTGTTAAATGAATCAGAAACTCATTATAAAGTTATTGACATCTAACCTCTAACCTGTAACTAGAAGATAGGGCAGGCGATGTGCATTCTAGACACCAGAGACAGTAGTGCAGAATCTCTGAAGTAAAAATAACTTCTAAATAAGAGAATAATTAGAAATTTAGGCTTCAGTGTAGGACATGGGGAGGAGGTATGATGACTGGAAAGTCAAGGTCAGAGCAATTTTGTGACCCATTATGAAAAGTTTGGAAAATGTCCCTAAACTGAGAAAATTTAATAGATTGATTAAAATTACTTTATTATTATATAGAAAATAGATAAATCTTCTAAGAGATTTGATACTGGTTGCTTTCAATCATTTACTCTTCTATACTTTACTATACAATGATATCATTTAGAAAAGTGTTTCATTTATGATCAAAACCAGAAATTGATGGTTGAATCTGAAGGTGTAGTTATGCTGCTAAGTGAATAATATCAAAGATATTAGAAAGAAAGGTTGACAAGATTTAAGGAAGAAATGTCAAGCAGGTCACAAGATAGCTTGCTTGGAGGATGATAGGGATATTACTAAAAGGTAGATTTAGGAGACAGGGCAGATTTGTGGAGAAAGAAGGATATTCTAGTTTTATTGAAAAATAAGTGAACAATGAAGTGATAGCCTATTGTTTTAATTTGTATCTCTCCAGTGAATAGTGATGCTGAGCATTCCTTCATGTATCTGTTGACCTTATATCTTCTCAGGAAAATTATTCAGGACCTTTACTCATTTTAATATTTTATTTTGCTACTGATATGTGTATGTTTTCATATTTGTTGGATATTATACATATGATATCAGATACATAATTTGCAAACATTTTTCCCATTCTGTAGGTTGTCTTTTCACTTTTATTTTTCCTTTTTGCTCTTCAGAAGTGTTTTAGTTCATGTAGTCCACTTATTTTTTATTTTGTTGCATGTGGTTTAGCTTGGATAAATGATATCCAAGAAATCAATTATCAGGAGTCCTGACAAGGGACTTTATTCCTGTGTTTTCTTCTAGGAGTTTCATAGCTTACATTTAATTGTTTTACAAAAAAAATATTTAATTCAAGTAACACCGCATTCTTTTTTTGTTGTTTGTATTATTTTTTATTGAGGTAATGTTGGTTTACAACACTGTATATGATCTAGAGGTGTATTTTCACACCTCTTTAAATATATGTTACCATATCACATCCATCATTGTGTTCCACTGTAGTCCACTGGGCTGCTTCTCCACTTTGCTCCCCATCATTATCTTCCCTATGTCAAGATTTTTTTCTATAGATTTTTTTCTATATCCACTTATCCCAGCAGCATTTATAAAAGAGAGTACCTTTGCTCCATTGAAGCCCTTGACCCACTTGTCAAATATGAATTGAACGTATATGTGTTATTGATAAATAGGCATTAGGCATGTGATATGCAACATATATAGGTATATTTCTGGGTTATTGATTCTGTTTAATTGGTAGAATTGTTTGTTTTTATGCTAGTTCTGTATTATTTTCATGCTTTATAATAAAGGTTGATAGTTTCTGCTTTGCTCTTCTTTCTCAGGATTCCTTTGGCATTTTAGAATTCCATTTGGCCCCATATAAATTTTTGGAGTGTATTTACAAATTTTATTTAAAAAAAAAGTGCGAGTAAAACCTTTTTTTTATTAAAGATTTATTTATTTATGCATACAAGCACTGGGGTACAGGCCAGAGATGTGGGGATGTGAGAGGATTCACCAGAGACAGAGCTGGGAGCAGAACAGGCAGATCAACACTGCTGAGGGGAGCAGCGGGCTCAGCAGGAGAGGTCTGCTGCACCATGTGGGTCCCCTCCCTGGCCTATAGCAGGGATAGAACTCCTGCGGTTTGCTTCATAGTGCATTGCTTAACCCACTGCGCCACCAGGGAGGCCTGCCAGTGAAATCTTGATAGGGATAGTATTGACTATAGATGACTTTTGGTGACACTAATAGATAATGTCATATCTAATTCATGAATGTTTGATAACTTTTCATTTGTGTCTTTAATTTCTCTTTCCAATGCCTTGGAGTTTTCAGTGTAAAGAAATTTTACCGAATTAGTTAAATAACATCCTAGGAATAAGCCCCACTTTTACTGTACTATTGAGTTACTTTATTGAAGTATTTATTGAGAATTTTTGCATCTACATTCGTTAGGGATACTGGTCTTTTCTAGTAGTGAGCTTTCCCAGTTTCAGTAAAATTCAATTTGTGTTTGTGAGTTACACTTCATCTGGAGATGTGACAGCAGTGAGATCCATGGTAGCTGTATACTTTTGTTTAGAAGAAAAGTTTTGTTATAGGGTAGGAAGAGGAGCACCCTAGAACCCTCAAACTTGCCCTCTCTAAATGGGTTTTGCCATCTGCCGCATTAAGACAAACACTTAGAGCCTTTAATGGAAAGGAACTATAATACAATTAGGGCATAATACAGAAAGGACAAAGAACATAGTTACTAAGTTAAGCATTTAAAGTTATCCATTTCCTTGAGGGTAAAAGTCCAGCCAAATAGGATTGGCCCAAAGCAAGGCCCAAAAGCCTGCCACAAGTCTAAGGGACCTTTCAGTAGAGACCCATAGAAAAGGGTTAGAAAGAGTCAGACAAATTTGGGAGGAAAAGAGCAAAATCAAAATCAAGATAAAAGCTGCCATTGTTATCCTCCCCACAGGTCTCTCACCCACATCTGTTTTAACCAGCCCAGGACCAAGAAGCAAGCACAGTTTCTTTACATGTCCTTTTGCTTCATGTGCCTCCTCCAGGTCTCCTTGATGCTCTGCATCCTGCTTCCTTCTTCCTCCCTTCCTTCTGTCCTCCTATCTCCTCTCTGCAGAATTTTTTTTATCCCTGCTTAGCTCCACCCACTTAGGGTGGAACTGGGATTCTGGGACTTCCCCCTTTCCTGGGGACCACCCTGTTACAGTTTGAGAAAATTTTCTCCTTGCAAGTTACTCTAATCCAGTTCATATCAGGTTTGAATTTTGACATAATTGATAGATTGAAAGATGTCTTTCCAAATAATGGTGTTAGTGATTTTTTACTTATATATATCTCTCATCTATGTATCTTACATTTCTATCATGTACCTATATTGAAGAATTTAGGAAAAAAGAAAACTCAACTACCGTTTTTTTACAATGACATTCAATTTTAGTGGTGTAAGTACTTTTGTAGTAAATAAGAATTCACACAATTACCATTTCCCATAGCTGAAACCATACAGAATAAACACAATGCTCTGATATTGCTTTTGTAACCAACCTTGTTATGCAGAATGAAAGTTTAGCGTTATTAACTGATTTGAAATTATGGTTTCAGGTAGTAATGTTCTAACTAATTTGTTTTTTGAACAAAATAATTTTCTAATCATTGTTAAGGAGTTTTATGTTTGTCATAAGTATATTTTATCCATAATCAGGAAGAAAGATTAATTCAAAACTTGTTTTAAATGCTTTTCATTAAACCATAGCTGAGTTCCATTGGGTTACACTTGGTAATTTTCCAATCTAAGTGTGTTTTAGGTTGTGCCAAGTCTAATTCAATTGCTCCTTTTCTAGATTCATAGGTTTCATAAAAAGTTCATTTTATGTTAGCTTAGGGCTTTTCTGCCTAGTGAGGATTATAACATTTGTCACATGGGTGCCAAGATTTATTATAAGTAAAAAGAAAATAATTTGTAAATTTTACAATTTAAATGACTATATTTAGAATGCTTAATAATGGCACTTAAGAGACAACAGTGTTTGCACATTCTTATGCTAATTAGCCAATTTGCTGTTGCATTTCCTAATTGTGAAAGGTGGTTTCAGTGCAGAGTTCTCTGCTATGATTTATAGAACATTAAGACCTTTACTTATATCGGTGCTTTCAGTGGAATTGGGACATTTTCTTCTGCACAAATGCTGTCACATCACAGGAGGCACGAAACTCATCATGCTATTTATTTATTGGAGGGTAGCCTTCACAGAATAGATATCAGAGATAGTGAAACCTCTCCTTTCCTAATGTGTTCTCATTGTTTGCGGGGAAAGGCTGACTGTATTCCCATTATCATTCTGGTCACATCACAGAGAGAGCTCGGAATTTTAATAACTGCCCTATTCAGTGAATTATAGTCGTTTGATGTAGCAATTTGACAGTATTGTGATTAGCTGGCTAGTGGCTACCCCATCCCCTTGGTGTTCTAATAAGGTTACTCTATCCAGGCCTGTAGGCATCTTGGATGCTGTACAAAGAGGTAACTGAAATGATGAAGTGTTGTATATTATTTATAGCCTCAATTTGCTGAACTAGCTTGTTTTGTGTAGGTTTTGAGTGAAAAGAAAGATCAGGCAACTCTAAATGATTTCCATTTGTGTCCTCTGGGTATGGTGCTCAGTTCATTGCACCCTCTAATTTAAAAGATGGCTTTACTTCTCAGATCAAAGTGATTGTGCCAGAACCTGGCTTGAGCCAGCTGCAGAACTAAATGAGGATTTGAAAAAGCCAGTGTACGTTCCTAAACGTTTTAACATACTACCAGGGAGAAACTTTGGCAAAGGGAGGACACAATTCAGTCCACAATTGCATTAATCATTTCAACTTCAACAAAAACAACTGCTATTTTCATTACTGTAAAAGAATTAAATTAAAATTTGTCTTAAATCACGTTGCAAGTTAGTTTTATATCACACTCTAGTCTGATAGTAGCATGATTGTTATTTTTTCATTATGTATTAAAAGAGACATAACGTTACAAAACATCTCCATAGAAAGGGGAATTATATTCCCCGCTCCACTTAATGGTGGATGGAGCCAAGTGCCTAGGTGAAGCTATACACTATAGGAGGCAGGTAATCTCTAGGAGAGAAGAAAATAATTCTGGTTCCTTTGGCTGGACCTGCATGCTGGTATTAATGGGAAAAAACATGGAAGGAGACATGTAAAGGAGAAACAAGTAGAGACATTTGTAAAAATACACATGAGAGAGACCTGTAGGGAAGCTGACAATGATGACCATTATTTTAATTTGTACTTTGATTTTGCTTCTTTCATGTCAGACTTACCTGGCCCCATTTGCCATCTTCCTATGGTTCCTCCCCATAAGGTGCCTAGACTTGGGCAAACATATTGACCTCAGCAGCCTCACTTAGAACCAAACCTGTTTGGCTGGGCATTTATTCACTAGGGGATGGGTAATTTGAATTGTTTTATTGGGAAACTATTATCCTTTCTTTTCTTCCTTTTTTATGCATACTGATCTGTTAAAGTTCTTTCAGACTAAGTTTTGCTTTGCTATGATGTGCATGGATAACCAGGCCCTTTCAAAACATACAAGTTTGTGAGTCCCGGGGTACCCCTTGGTTCAGCACTAACAATATGAATGTAATTTTTATTCTCTTATCTTTTCATCCATCTGTTATTCTATTCATTTATTCATCTTTCCATTTACCTAACTAGCCATGGTTAATTGAATATCTAATAGATGCAATCTATCTGTCTGTAAAGTATTTAGTATTTAATATGTGACAGAAGGTATGCTGAGTGCTGGGAATACAAAGATGCATAAATCCTTGTGAAATCAATGGCTGAACCAAATGTTAACAAACCAGTATAAGACAATGTGGCAAGGGATTTGACAGTGGGCTGGAAATTTTGTCATAAATTTGTAGAACAAGTATAGTGAGTTCAGCTAAAATAATGTAGTATGGTCAAGAAAATTTTTCTGTGAGAGGTTGTTTTTGAGTTGAAATTTGAAGGGCAAGTAAATATAGCCAAGTGAACTGAGAAAAGTACTTCTGGCAGAGGAAAGATCAGTGTTGAATGTGCCCGGGGAGATGTAGGGAATAAGGGCCTGCTTTTTTGAGAAGCCACAATCATAATGGAAGCAGAAATACAACCCAGTAGGTGAAATGCTCTCTAGGGCTACATACACAGGTACACTTCACCTCTATGTAAGATACATTTTCTAAGAGTGCCTTTTATCCACCCCCCCCAAGGATAATTGATTTTCAACATACTGTGAAATGAATGCACATGATGGCTTTAATTGTGGTGGGCAAGTGGGTACTTTGGATTTAATGCAGTGATTCAGGAAATATTATGATATTAATGATAAAGTGATCATTACTGAAATGATCATTACTGAAATGATAATGCAGTGGGCCTCCCTGGTGGTGCAAGGGTTAAGTCTCAATACTATGAAGCTATCTGTAGCACTAGTTAGATCCTCAGCCAGGAAGCTGACCCACATGGTGCAGCAGACCTCTCCTGTCTCACCCACTGCTCCCCTCACTGCTCCCCTCAGCAGTGTATTTCAGCTGATCTACCTGTTCTGTTTTCCACTCAACTCTGGTGAATCCTCTCACCCCACCACTGCACATCTGGCCTGCACCCCACCCAGCTCTTGTATGCATAAATAAAATAAATCTTAAAAAAAGAAATGATAATGCAATGTTCCACTGATAACTTCTCTGTTAAATCCTTTATAGTTGTCATCTTATTTAATCATCACAGTAATTCTATGTGGTAGGTGCTAACCACTGACAATTTTATAACTAGGACACTGTACCATGTATGTTTATTACCATGCTCCTTCAGTATCACATGATTGTGGCCACAGGGTTGCATTCAATTCCAGTTCTAATTTTTTCCAGAACTCCAAGTTTAACTGACATGTTGCATACAATGGGCCAGGTTCAGTGCTAGCCATTAAAGTTGTGAGGTACAAAATTCTAGAAGACTACAGTAGAGAATTTGTTAATTTCAAGAGTATATAAAAATTTTGGTGAACATACTTATTCATACTTGGGTGTTTTTTTTCCTCTACAATTACATAATACAGTTTTGGGGTACATTTACATTTTTGTGATTAATGTTTCCTCTTGTGTTTCTGAATAGTCTTCACTAAGGCTTTGTACACGTCTCTGGAATCTTCTACAGCTAAGAATCTCAGGAAAGAAAACTTTGAGTTTGGGGATAAAATTAGTGGCCATCATTGGCAGTTTTCACTGTAATTCTTAACCTGAATGTTTTGATGCTGATATCCACAATAGTGGAATACATTTTTATGAGTATACTCTATGATCCACTGGAAATGTGTCCTATATAATAACACTAAAAATTGTTAAGCCCATATATTTTGGAGTGAATACCGTACTAATATGCCTTGCAGGTCAGACCTCTTAATGGTATAGCTGCTATCACCACATTCTTCCTTCACTAATAATTTTAGAAGATCGGTCCTATTTAGTATAAAATGCAGTGTTTCCCTGCTGAATATAATAAAGAAGAATTTCATGCTTTCTGTGTTCTACAGCTATTTCGGCTTTTAGAAGAACATCAACATAACTACAGATGTGCTGCTTTTATTAAAGAAAGTTCTACCAAGGTTTAAATGACACCATAAATTTTGTAGCTCTTTGCCTAAGGAAAAAAAGTGCATGATTTTAGATATTACAAAATAAGGTTGCTTGGACCAGATTTGACCATTCCTATTATACTTCTTGTCTTTATCTGGAAATTGAAATAGATGCATGCCTAAATCCATTTTCTAGTCTTTCTTTTTCTTAATTTCTATATCTTCATTTCATTGTGCTACATGTTATATGATTTCTCTAGATCGTCTTTCCAGGCATTTCTCCCATATATTTTGTTTGCTTTTTAACCCTCTGCTGAATTTTTTTTTTATTTCTCCATTATGTTTCCCTCATGGGAGAACATATCTTAGGTTTTTTATTCAGATCAATTTTGTCATTTTTACAATGTCTTGTCTCTCGTATGCTTTTTATTACTTCTCTTTCCTTTAAACATGATAAATGCATTCATTATATATTTATCTGATAATTCTAATATCTGACTTATTTACTGTTTCTAGCTTATGATATGTGGTTTCTTTGTGTGTTTTTATTATAATCTCTGACTGTGTGATCTTGTTTCTTAGACCTCTTACTGAGAAGGAAAGTGGATGCAATCAGGGATGCCATGCAAAGAGCTTCTAGGGATGCAAGAATTTATTTCTTAGGTCTATTATGGGCACTTGTGCATACATTTTATTGGTGTAAGTGATGGTACTTTGAAAATTTTAGAAAATTAAAGTAGGTGCATTTTTCTTTCTCTCTGATTATTTGTGGAAACCTTAATAAAGTAGAAATGAACACTTAAGTCCACTAGGTGCTTTGTTTTTCAGAGATGCATTCAGTGGCTTCCTCTGAAAGTATTCACCCTACAAGTATTTATGGAAAGCTTTCATAAATTCTTGGCTGAATACATTTCATGGAAATAAATGTTGACAACTTCATTGGTTCTGTTGTTAATTAAACACATATTTTTTGAAAAACATATTTTAAGGGGCCATCTTAGTGATTTTTAAAGTTTTTACACTATTACCTGGATTTGGGTGAAGGAGTGACTGTGCAAAGGTGAGTTGTGAAGATATAAAGTCTATCTCCAGGGATTCAGAACCTATTGATAATAAAATATAAAGTTAGGAAGCAGAGTTTAGGTTAGAATAAGACACTGACACAGGCACAAGCATATCTTTTTTATATTTCACAACTGTAATACTCTATTGAGTCTGGAACAATTTTATGTATCCCTTAATCATAATAATTTAGTATAGAAATGATAAGACATAAAAGTTTTTTTCTCCTAGTAAGAAACAGGGCCGTGATTTAAAATTTCTGAACTCTGACTTCACAGCTACTCTGTTATTCCATTTTGCCTCATTTAGTAAGTTAAATTATATTTGTTAGTTAAATAAAGGGAAGAGGGGGCAACAAATACTGCCTTCAAATTTGATGATACATAAGATACTTATATGAGCATGTCATTCACAGAAATGAATGGAAAAGAATGTCAATCACATCCTTTTAAAAACTCATTTTGCTCCCAATGCACTCATTAATAGGCTACAAGATTCATTTTGTAATATCTTCAAATGTCTTCTCAAAGTCACACTTACTGCTTTCATATCACGCTTTTAGATTTAACCACTTAGAGCCAGACAACAAAATTTAAAATGAACAAATCTTGCAAAGAGATCACACTCAAACATCGCATGTTCTCTTTGGTGCCACTGTCTGTCAAAATGGCATGACACCAGCCAGTGTACATGAGAGGGTCCCTAAATTTTAAAGCTCCCCAATTTTTTCTCCAGCGTGTAAGAAATATTCACTCACTGTTAGAAACCTCTTCACAAATATCAGCACAATTTAAAACATTTCAATAGATTGTTACTTATATTTAAGCCTTATAAGTTATATTAGCATTTATGTATTATCATTTTAATTCACTTACTTTGTTTCACCAGTAATATAAGTATTTAGAAGTAGGAAGAAATGCAAAAATTAATAAGACCTATGCCACTGAAAGTTTTAGAGTCATTTTGGGAAAAGAGACGTAGTTGATCACAGTACTATGAGAAATGTTAGAGTTATGTTATAATGCAAGATTATTTCGATTAAAAAAAAGCATATGCTGATGCTATGGGAACATAGATTTGGGAGTGATTAAGTCTGTCTTTGGAAGTTAGTTAGGATCTCACAAAGGAAGCAGCCATTAAAGGTATCTTGGAAGACAAGTAGTAGTTTACAGGGTTTGAAGATTGCAAAAAGTATCCCATGGCCTCCCTGGTGGCGCAACGGGTTGAGCGCCACACTGTGAAGCATCTGCTGCACAGCAGTGCGACTTCAATCCCCAGTCAGGGAGGGGACCCACATGGCGCCACAGACCTCTCCTGCCTCGCCTGCTGCTCCCCTCAGCAGTGTATGTCAGTCCATCTGCCTGTTCTGCTCTCCACTCTGTCTCTAGTGAATCCTCTCACCTCCCGAAACTCTGGCTTGTACCCCAGCTCGTGTATGCATAAATAAAATAACATAAAATAAAATAAAATAAAAATCTTAAGAAAGTATCCCAGTAGAAGCACTCTAGGCAAGAGAAAGTAATGTAAGAGAAATGGAATATTCAAAAATGGCTAGGAATTTGATATGACAATAGATCCGAAATGCAGAGATAGAACAGCAGGGAGAAAGTTGCAAGTTGTGGATAATAAACCTGGAAGGCAAGCTAGAAGCAGATTATGAGTGTTTTTATCCATTTAAGAAAGTTGGATGACATTCTCTAGGAAACAAAGGGAAAAAAGGATTATCAACTGTTTTTGTACAGTGAGTATTGAGATTCAATGTGTGTTTCAAAAAAATAATCGGGAGTCATTAGGGAAGATAGATCAGGGGCGAGAGAAAGTGAGGCAATGTTTGCTAAATACAGCTCCTCAGGAGTCACTTGTCGGCAGCCCTGGGTTACAGGAAACTGGATTTCTTACACAAATGCAGCTTTAGGACATTCACCTAGCCATGCCATCCACAGGAATGCCCACTTAACCCTCTTTGGAGCTACCTAAACAAAACAAATCTATACTACCGCTTAAAATACTACTGAAATCATCCAAAGAAAAGATGTTGGGCATCAGCACTAATTGGTGACTATTTATATAGTAGGTAGTGAATGGACGAAAACAGAGTAAGAAATGCAATTGACAGAACATGCTTAAAAATCAAAGAAATAGGTTTGTTTTTAAGAATATTGTTTATTTTCGTTCATTTAAGAAAACTGTCAATGGACATTTTCAAACCATATTTTCTTCACAAGCCAGTGTGTACCTATTAATTTGGTGATTGCTTTTCAAACACTCAGTTGATTTCTGTATTATTGATTGTAATAATATACTTAAGAACAATGCATAATACATGTTTTGCTAAGAAAAACTGTAGAACCATTAACATTACCAATTGTGTGGATAGTCTGTGAACATTCTGAATTAAGTCTGCAGCTCCTTATCTAATTAACTGGGACTCTCCTTTCTGACTGTACACACCCATTGCTAACAGAGATTGCAATATGACCAATGAAATGAGTTGGTTTGGTGTCAGTAGAACAATTCTCAATACTTTTTCCCTTACTTGAAGATATCTCATTTTTATCAAAATATGCTGAAATATGATTCAAATTAATTCAAATGAAATAATTTAATTTATTTTAAGTAAAATAATAACAAAGCAATATTTTAATGTGGAATAATTATAGAAGAGACCTAAATCAATTCTATAGTTTGACTCATCAAAGTTCATGTTTAATCTATATCTACGTGTACTCAATCATTTAGAAAAAAATGACAGCATTTTTTTTTTTGTTTAAGTTTTACCACAATATAGAGAGAGCAAAAATTAGGTAGGAGGTTTTCACCTAATCTGTACTTCTGGCTGGTTCCTTTTCCTTCAATTTTCAACTCAAAATCCCCTCCTCAGACAGGTTTCACTGACCACTCTCTCAATGTAGTCAGTTCTCTCTCCTGCATTGCCTTTCCTCCATGTTACACTTCCTTCCTAACATGTCACTATCTGACATTATCTTGTTTTTGTCTAATTGTTCAGTGTTTAACATGGAACATCAGCTCATGGGGGGGTTTGATCACCACAGTGTGCTCTGTGCCTAGCTCTCTATATGAGACTATGGGGCACTCAATAAATAGGTGAGGAAGAACAGGGAGAGAATGAATAACTTAGTCATACAAGTAAGGAAATGAGCCACCTGCAAATGAGATTCTTTCAGGAATGCAATTTAAGTCAGGGAAAAACATTCCCTCTGTCATTTTGTACCTTTTGAGTATCATAGAAAAGAGAAGGAAAGTTACCAGTCGTTTCCTAGAGAGAGAGGAAATATGGATTTTCCTTGTTAACATCAAATTAAAAACTTGTGACAGAGAACTGCGGGAAATGCAATATCAGAAAAGTGATATTAGACCTATTATGTAAGTGAAATTACTCTGTCACAAGGAGACTACTGACAGATGGTGGTATAAATCATCCATATAGTATTTTTGTCTGAGAAATTTATTATAAGTCTGTGGAAAATCAGGAAAATTCTAGACTCAAGGACAAACTCCGGGGGCCAATCAAGAGTTGTAATAAAATCACAGAAACTGTAGCATACTAAAACAATACTATTCTTAAAGCCAATACAAGAAGGAAAACAGAACCAGTAACATAGTCTATCAAGGATAGTCCGATTTTATCTTGGACCTTCTGAGAGTAAAATCTATCTCATTCTTGAGGGTCAGTCACGTTTTTGGTTCCTGGCCAGCCCACAGTTTCTCACTCCTCAGTGCCTTCTGAGCAATTTTACACATGAATGGTTAGACAACCAGCAGGCTGCTCATAGTCACATCTTTTGAAGAAACCAAAGTTGGTGTTACTCATCTTCCCTTTATAGTCCCTGTTTTTATAGCTTTTTTTAAAAAGAAAAATCTTTAGCTGTCATACTGATTTCTGATTTTGTTGTTGTTCATGTTTCTTATATCTTAGTTTACTTCCCTTAAATCTAAAATATTGTTCACGTACTTCTTTTCCGAACTACTCTTCCTCCAATGCCCTGTTTCATTTCCTGCCCCACCCAATTCGTTTATAAGCTGTGCTGTTTCTCTAGAGAACAAGGCGATTTTGTCTCAGTTTTGTTATATTCTTAATTGTTCTTTTGGGCCGTTTAATTTTTTTCAAGTCTCCTTTCTCCAGTGTTGTCACTGTGCTCTATTCTTCAATGGTAATTTCCTTTTATGATCAGTTGGCTATCTAAATCTTGAATGTAATTCTGGCTGTGGGTGTGCTTACTTGCATGTTTTCAAGGCATTAGCTCTAATCCTTAAATTTTTCAATTGATACTTTCTTTTCACAGGTAAGTATAGGGATTCTAAATAATCAATTGAAGAACAAATTAACTATTATCTTGGATGTTCTTCAGATACAGTTTGAACCCCTTAATAGTCAATTGAGGTAAATGGGTTGAGTTTCACAGCTAATTCACTTTTCTAAACCATATTACAGTGTAGGAAAAATTATCTTTTACCATTCTGGAAATGTGTGCAACCTGCTAGAAATTATAAACATGATTGCAAACCCAGGTATGACAGTTTTTTATAAAAATATATGATATACATACAAAGTAAATATATTTAATACCATATCACAAAATTATAGTATTTTGAGCTTTAGTTCTCCTAATCTTGTAGGTGAAAAATCTGAGGCTCAGAGTTTAATACCTTAGCAAAGTCTAGATCTATTCTCTCATTTTGTCATTTACATACTCAGAACCTATGATGGATAATTTATAAAAGTGTGGGCAAAACCAAGTGATACTAAGAACTTTTATCCACATTTGAATGCTTTTATTTTAGAAGTGGAAGAAACCAGAATTTTGTATAGTAATTCTTTTCATGTTCTTTCCTATGTGTGGGCGTGGGTGGTTTCTATGATTTGCATTATGCACTGTGTCAATTCTCTTCTCCATATGAACATACTGAGATCATGATGTAATAGGTAGAAACAGGAAGACAACAGATCAGATTATCCTTCCCTGAGTGGGGAGATATGAGCTTTATTATTACAAGGACTCATAAAACACAATTGGGTAAAAGGAATCACTCCCTACAGGTCTGCCTGGGAAAGAATCTTTGTTCTCGATATATTGTTTAAGCATATTTTCACTCTTTTCTTTCTTCCACAAAAGCTTGTTAAATACTATGTGACAAGTATTATGCTAGACATAGAGAAAACAAAAAGAATAAATGCACATTATTTGTTTTTAAGGAGCTCACAGTGTAGGAGATAAAAGACAAATAAATATTAATAGATGACAAGAATAGCATGAAGTAAGAGTTATAATGGTAGGAAGCACATCCACTGTGGAGACACAAGAGAGGTGCATCTAATCCAGAAAATAAGGTGAAGAAAATTTTCTTTGGAGCCTGACCACCTAAGCCAAATCTCTATGGATTCTTAGGTATTATCTCAATAATGAGCGGCAAAGAGCAACCCTAGATAGAGACTTGGTTTTTCAGAGACTATGTGGGTCATGGAATTGATTCTGGGTTTTGTGAACTGTGTAATGGTTACTTTATGACTGCTCCAAGGGCAATGGCATTCCAAATGAACTGGTGTTTATGTCAGTTCATTTCACTAAAGGAGGCTATTCAACAATGTAAATTCCAAAATGTGGATATGTTAACACAACAAAAGTTCTAAATCATACTAAGTTCAAGTCAAGATAAAAGAACTTCTCCATCCAGTAACTACATCATATGGACCTTCATCTTCCAAAGTTGTAAGAGCTGGAAGAATTCAAGAATTACCGGAGATGTTGTTAAAGAGCAGCTCTGGAAGAGGTTACATCACCCTCTACCATTGACCAAATCTCATTCACATGTACCCAGTCTAACTTCAAGGGTGGTTGAGAAATGTAGTCTCCTTGTGTGCTAGTAATAGAGAAAATAAAATGACAAACTCAGTTTAATTTCATTGCATAAATAAAGTAGTTGAGTGCCTCTAGTTTGGTAGAATCTGGGAGAGAGAATGCAAATGTTGTCCCTTTCAGCAAGGTCTTACAATCTTCATGATGAGATGGAGATAAGAATTGACAAATGGTAATGGTGCACAAGACCATGAAAGAATAGCATTGCAGAACATGGCAGAGGAAGGAATAAGAACTTAGCTCTGGAGCTTTCAGGAACATTTGGAAGACTATATCGTAGTAGGAAATTGTAATTTGAAGAGTGAACTAAGCTTTCAAGAGAAGTGGGGGTGCAAAACACTTTAAGATGGAGGTACAATATGAACAATCATGAATTTTAATTGTATGCTGGGAAGGATTCAGTAGCTTTGTGTGCTTGGAATGGGTGCTTAAAGGATGCAGGTTCAAAGAGGGGCGAAGATACTTGAAATCCTTATTTTACAGATGAAGTGGCTAAGCCCAGATGCCCTGGTTACCAGAGCAATGTGCTTTCTGTTGTGCTGTGTTCCCCAAGTGATTAAGTCTGTCCCCAGGAGGAAGGGCTGAATTGCATGTGGCCAATTATCTTTTGTTTGCTGGGAACATGACTGGAAAAGGCGTGTTAAGCCTAGCTAGAAAGATGTAGTAGGTAAAGTAGGATGGGAAGTGATTATTTTTATTAGCAATCATCGGATGTTCTTGTAGGAATAACTTACTTTAGGTCACTACTTTGAGATACAGAAAGTTGTACTGTTTTTTGTTTTTATTTTTCCCTCTGTACAAAGTGGAATTGCTAATAGTATCTACCTCATGAATCACTGGGACAACAATTGATAGTATTCATTTATTTCAAGCTTAGAAAAGGGCCACATATGTGATATAAAATAGGAATTACTCTCTTTGTTGCTATCATTGTTGGTATTGCTACAGACTGGAAGAAGAATGAGAACATACAACACAGAAAGGTATAAACTCTGAATGAGAGTAGGGCAGAGAAAAAAGCCAAGGTGATGAGATAAATCAGAGAAATCTCAAGTAAAGGAAATTGCTAGAAATAATTGAGAAACCAAATAATTTTTAAAAATCTGCTTGATTTTACTCCTTGCTTTCCTATGCTTACTTTCCAAGAGGAAACTAGTAGCCAAGTCAAATGTGACTAGGGAGAAAATGTAGCCTAAGAAATTGGCAGAAGTCTTAGGGAGCAAGAGGGGATCATGGTCTTCACTCCATGTAAATGGAGGAGGATGGGCTCTCAAGAGATGCAGCAGGGGTCACAGAGTACCCATAGGACCAAAGCTTTTATATGCCTTTGGTGTTGACTTTTTAAATTCCTGTAGTAGGGATTACAGAACTAATGCAAAAAGTTGCCTGGCTAATAACTCTTAAGAATTTTGTTTTCCTTTCTTTTTAATTTTGATTCTCTCTGTTACTGTTATATGATTCAATAACAATACTGGCCATAATATGACTTAAGTCTAAGTCTTTTGTGTGGTTGAATGGAAACCATTGTTGGCTTGAAACATTGTTCGTTGCTAGTTTAGAAATGGACTACAGATTCACTAAACTGGGGAAAGTGCTTTAAAATTGCTTTGGGATTTTGAGATAAAGGTTATATGTCAAGCCTTCTTATTAGCTTAGGGGCTAAGTGGGAAGTATATTGGAGAGTAAGTCAGGAGGTTCTGGACAAATTTTATGATCCAATTGAATTATTGTTTACTTTCCTCTAAAACAAAGCTAAGGACTATTTGCAGAATCATGAATATGTTTACTTGCCTAGTACAGCACCAGGGACACTGCTGTATTCAGAAAAGAATTCAATAATTCTTTCAACAAGTATATCTTAACTACTTTTGATATGCCAAACACTATGCTCAATGCTTGGAGCAAAACAATGAAGAAATGTCCCATTATTACAATGAAGAGTTAGAAAACACACACACACATACACACTAAATAAAATACTTATAAACTACATTGATTGCATGAAAGAAACCAATAAGGTATGAACAGAGTGGTATATTTTAAGCTTGATGATTTTCAAGAGGTCACTATTTCTGAATCTGCAGATTTTAGTGATCATTGTTCTAAGTGTAAATTAGATCATAATGCATATCTGTTTTTGCCTTTTCTTTCATTTCTGACATAACTTACTGTTTGAGCTTGGATGATCTCTGTTGCCTTAAAAAACCTAATAAATTAGTTACAGTGACTTAGTTTTACTGTTGGTCATAGGAAAGTAACTTATACCACTCTACTTCCTACTCTGTCCAAATTTGATTAATTACTTTAGCTTGGAAAGGTAAATAATTGAAAAGTTGGGACAACAAGGGATTTGGTTGCAGCATGCTGTGATTCATAACAACACTTGGTTATGAATCATGTGTCAAAGGAAATGTCTACTTTGTAAGTTACAACCTTTCAAATACTGGAACTTGGCAAGTATCTGAATCTATGCATTTATTAATATTCTTTTAGTGGGAGGGTAAACCATTGGTGACTCGAGTCATCTAAATAACCATTTTACTACTCAAAATATTCTGCTATTTGTGACATGAAAGTGTTGCTTTGTTTTTTTTGGAACTATTTTTAGCCAGGTGGTGTTTTATATATGGGCTCTTTAAGTGGAATACAGAACTCTGTCCTTAAAATTTATTTTAAAGTGAAAAACAGAAAGCATACCTAAGAAACATTTGGAATTGCCTACCACAACTTAATCTGAGAACCATACAGTTCCTAAAACATTATAATAGAAGTTAAAAAGATAAAAAAGAAATGCAAATTACCAATTCTGATATATATATACAATTACTTTTTCTCATCCTCTCTCCTATCCTTAAGCATTTGCAATTACTGTAAATGGGACTACAATGAATGTTATATTAACATATATTTTTCTTCAGGTAGATACCTAAGAATGAAATTTCTGGGTTATATAGTAGGTCTGTCTTAACATTTTGAGGAATGTCATATTGTTTCCCATAGGGACTGATCAGTCTAAATTTGGACCAACAAATAAATGGAATACTATTCAGCTATAAAAAATGAATTCTTAACATTTGCAACAACATGGACAGAAGTGGAGTTTATAATGCTAAGCAAACTAAGCACAAAGAAAGACAAGTACTGGATGTTCTAAATAAGGCAATATAGAGAATCATAACAAAGGGTCAGTCAAAACCAAACCAATAACAAACGCGACATTTAACTGCAGAATTATAGTGAACAGGAGGAAGAGAAGTAGAGTGGGAGTGGGGGAATATGTGGAGGATTTTTGTGGCACTGGTAGTGGGCATAGTGTAAAATATGTATTTATAGAGGGATAAATCTCTAACTCCCAAAGCAGATACAATAATGTAATAACTCATTAAACATAATTTGATAAATAAAATTGTAGTTGAAGACACTGAGGTCCAATTTTGTAATGGAAATTTGAGATGTGCAAAATGGAGGTCTTTAATTTTCTTTTTTCAATGGAGAATTAGCTTATCATGTATATAATGTAAGAGGTATATAAGGCAGAGACAGGGGATGCAAAGATAAAATATTATGGTCTCTAACCTCAAGTACGTCTATTCTTGGTAGCATGTAAGGGCTATAAGACATACACATAAAGCATATATAGTGTATAGAGCATATAGAAGTATATATATGATATATGTTATATATATATTTCTTCTTGATAGCACATGAGGCACATACACTAATATTCCTTAACTACTACTCCTTTTCAATTTTATTTTAAGCCTGTTATAATATGATTAACAAATTTCATCTTTATGAACATCAAATTACATACAAAAGGATAAATGTCGATTACTTATGCTAAGTACTTTGTATGATACTTTACATGTCTAAATATAGAATCCTTACAAAAACCTTCTGAAAGAAGGGTTATCATTACTCTTTCATAACTAATGAAAATACAGGTTAATTAACATGTTCAAAGTCAACAGCTTGTAGGCACTAATGCTAGAAGTCAAGGTTCAGAGGTAGTGCAGTCATTTACCATACAGCTGTGTCTCTAGGGTATGAACAGAAAAGCAAAAACCATTTTTGGCATAAAAACCTAGTGGTACATTGTTGTAAGTGACAACTAAGAAAACTGTATTCTGACATTCAACAAGACAGAAATCATTGGAATAACTAAGCATTATGGGCTCTGTTTCTACTTTTACAAAATACACACTGCCACCACAAACAACAGAGATACTGAATCCAGAGAAGCAGTTCACTCTGCAGACCCTGGAGAAAAATAAATCACCCTGAAATTCAACAACAATAAATTTTTCACTGCACACTAATCAAGCAGATAGGAAGAGGACCATGACATGTGCTTTACTTAATTAAATTTTTGAGGAAGGAGAGTTAACGTTGGTTCATAGAGTTGTATGCTTTACACATTGACAAAAACCAGCAATGTCAGCAGCACAAAAAGGATATCACTCTAACAATGACAAATGCAAATGCCGAGGATGCTCTGTCTGCTTCTGTGACAGAGCCTGCTTTATGTCAAAAATAGCAGGAGACTTCTATTTGGCAACAGTGCCTGAGTCCTGTTGTTCCCATTAAAACTTACCCTCTGTGTGGGGTGATTCATTTCTTAAGGAATCTCTTGAGGCTGCTCTGGCAACGAAAAGGACCAGGCAACTCCTCTTGAGATAATTGTGTGAATGTGGTCAGATGTGCATAAATTACTTCCTTATTCCTTGGAACCTATTGGCCATCTGGGATTCACTTTAGATGTTTTGGTCATTTGGATACATGTCACCAACCTTCTCTAATTCTCCTGTGTCCCTTGCATCTTCTCATGTGCTCAACAGTGTTTGGGAACTAAAGCAATCAGCACAATTTGGGTAATGAAATAACAAACAACTCTCAAACCTCAGGCTATCAATTCAACCAGAACTTATATCTCGCTCATGGTACCTGTACAACTTAGACAGATATGGAGGGTGGAGGATTCTGGTTTACTGTAATCACCTACAGACTCAGTTTGTAAAATCTAACTTGACATATGCTTTTATAATAACCAGCGGGAGCAGAAAGGAATGTGATAATTACATACTGGCTCATGGAGCTTCTGTCTGGAAGTTATAAATGTCACTTCAGAGTACTTTTCAATGGCTATAGCATGTCACATGACTGTAACTAATTTCAAAGGGGATGGTGAAATATAATATTACCACATGTTAAAAACTTGTGAAATAGAAGTACATGTATATCAACAATGATAATATAAAATATTATCTGTCCCAACACCAAAAACTGCCCCATTGCCCCATCATGCTTGCTAGCTCTGGAGGAAGGGGTAACCCAGTTTTACAGTACTCTCATGTGGCACAAACAGAAGGTGAATCTTATAGATCATTAATAGCATTTCTCTTTTTAATAGCATTTCTCATAAGATTGTGCCTTGGAGTGACAAGTTTCATTTATCTTTTACCAGAACATACAGTACAATGCTATTGGAAAAAGCAGGAAAATAAAATAAGACAAATTTATACTAATTTAGCATCATATTTTAATTGTCCTATTAGTCTAAGAAGGAAATTATATCAATATACTCCAACCAAGAGCACCACTGCTATGCCTCCCTAAGTACTTTGGAATTAGTGTGCCTTAAATTTCATTGATTTTCCATGTAGAACTTCCTCATCAAATCCATAAGCAACTGCATCTGATTCCATCTTCAAATCTTGAATCTGACTCTTCCTTACCATTTGTGACACAACAATCTAAGTATATCACCATGGTGTCTCACTATGGGTTTTAAAAAATACTTTCCTAAATAACCTCCAAGATTCTACCCTTGCTTGCTATTGTCTGTTCTCTACCCAACAGTCATAGTGATCTTTTTCACAGTAAATTATAGTGACCCCCTGTTTTGAACCATTCAGTAGTTACAGAAGATTCCAGAAAATGTGAGTTTTAAATCCTTTCGTAAAGGTGTATAAATCTTTTTATTACCAAGGCCATGGATTTTGACCTCAGCACCTACCATGCTTCTCTTCTGTTCTGTTCCAAATAGACAAGTAACTATTCTTGAAAATCACATACTCAAGATTTTTTACATGTTTTTGTCACCGCCTGAAATCTTTACCCCCCAGAATATTCTCAGAAGTTTCTCTATCAATTGATTTGCATGTCTAGTCAAATATCACCTTAGACATAGACAGTCTTTACTTGACCACCCTATTAATTTTCTATATCATATAAAAATTGTCCCCAAAAATTGTGGTTAAGATAAAAATTAACTATTTAATATTTTTATCATTTTTATGTAGATCACGAAACTAGGAGCCGCTTAGTTCAAGAGTTTGGGTTTCAGTCATGTCAGTCAGGATTATAGTTATATGAAGATTTGACTGGGGCTGGAGTTTCCATTTTCAAATTGGTTAACTCATAAATGACTGGTTAGTGCTGGCTGTTTATAGCAGGCCTCAGTTCCTCACTATCTGTATATCTTAGAGATGGCTGAATGTCTGTGCATAATAGCCACTGGCTTTCCCTAGAGTGAGGGGTTCAAGATAGAACAAAGAAACCCCGAAGCAATTTATAACTTCATCTTAGAATCAACAAAATTTCTCTTCCATTATACTCTATTTATTAGAATACTAAATCCATCCCTAAATCAAGGGACAGAAATTGACTTCCACTTCTGGAAAGATTTGTGGATGCATTTTCATGTAAAATTACTAGAACAATACCATCCCTTTCATAATTTCCTATCCTTTTACTCAGCTTCATGTATCTTTATGCCAATATCATCATAGTATATTTTTCAAAAACTCAATAAAATAAAGTTTAAGAAATGGTCTCTGTGGCCAGATTGTCTCAATTCAAATTACAATTGTATGACTTATAGGTAATTAAATTTGGACAACTTATAATTTTTCTGTGCCTTGGTTTTTAATTCCATGAAATGAGACAATGGTAAAACTTTCTGTATGGTATTATAGTGAGAAAGAGAAAGATAGCACCCTAGATTGCCTTTTGGCCTATGATTAGCACAAAGAACTACAGAACTATTACATATTTTAATTATCACTATTACACTTATCTTTGTTTACTAAATAAATATTTGTATGTTACTTCCTTTCTGAAATATGACTTGCATGAGTGCAAGACATTTGTAAGTTTACTGCTATGTTCTCAGAACTTAGAATATATTTTCAAAAATATGTGTTGAATAAACCAGCAAGACACCCAATGATCTCCCCCACAGTTCAGAGCCCCCTCCACTCTGTGTTTGCCCTACTATCTCTCTCAGTCTCAATCCACTGTCAGATTTCTAGAGTTTGTTATTAGTTAGATTTTGTCTGACCCTGTTTTTTCCCCCCTATTTTCCATATATAAGGGAAACCAACAGATATTTATCTTTCTCCTTCTAATTTTTCTTAGCAGAATCCTCTCCACACCCATCCAATGCTGCACATGGAAACAGTTCATTTTTTAAAATATAGTTTTATAGTATTTCATTTACCACATTTTCTTAATCCACTAAGCTATCCCTGGACACTAACCCTATTTCCATAATGTGGCTATTTATTGGTAATAGTGTTGCATTGAACATAGGAGTACAAACATTAGTTCAAGTCAGTGTTTTTCTATTCTCTGTGTAGATACCTAGGAGTGGAGCTGCTGGATAATATGGTATATCTATTTTAAATATTTTGAGAAACATTTATACTGTTTTTCATAGGGGCTCAGTCTAATTTCCACCAAGAGTATGCAAATAAGTTTTTTCTACATCCTCGCCAAAACTTGTTTTTTTCTGCACAATTTGATATGGATCTTTGCCAGAAGTGTGAGATAGGATGGCATCTACTTGTGGCTTTGTTTTGCATTTTGCTGATTATAGGTGGTGATGACCATTTTGTTATGTGCTAGTATTCTTTGAAGAAGGTTCTATTTAGCTCTCTGTCCATTTTCTGACTGACTTTTTTGTTGTTGTTGTTGAGTTGTGAGTTCTTTGTAGATCTTGGATATCAGCCCTTTGGTAGGTGACTAAAGTATTTCTTCCCATTAAGCTAAGTGTTTTACTGTCTTTCTTTTAGTTTCTTTTTATGTATCAAAGCTTTTAGTTTGATGTAGTCCTATATTTTTATATTTACTTTTATTTCTGCTGCCATTGTAGATGAGCCCATAAAAGCATCATTAAAGCGAATGTCATAGAGTGTTTTGTCTATGTTTTCTTCAATGCATTTTACAGTTTTGGTTCTTACATCCATGTCTTTAATTCTATTTTGAGTTAATTTTTATATATGATGTGAAATGGGATCTAGTTTTATTGTTTATCATGTGGTTGTCCAGTTTCCCCAGAACCATTTGTTGAACAGACTTTCCTTTCACCAACTTATACTCTTGGTTCCTTTCTCACAGATACACTGTCCAAAGACATATGGATATATTTCTGGTCTTTCAATTCTGTCGAATTGTTCTTTATGTCTGTGTGTGTTTTGTTCCAGTATCCTACTGCTTTGATTACTATAAGTAATAGTTTAAATAATAGTTCAATTTGAAGTATGGACATATACTATGACTATAGCTACTCTTCCTTCTCTTCCTTCTTCTTCTTTTTTTTTTTTTTTTTTTGGTCAGGATTGCTTTACCTATTTGGGGTCTCTTGTGGTTTCATATAAATTTTAGTAATAAAGGCTGATTCTTTGAAAAATTAAAGTAGATAAAATTCTAGAGAGCCTCAAAAAGAACAAAAGAGTGAGAAAACTCAAATAAATAGAATCAGAAACAAAAGAGGAAAAGTTACAATAGACATCTTAGAAATACAGTAATTGATGAAAGGGTGACTGTGCTGTACCATAAGGGTATATATGTTAACAAGTTAACCTGATTACAGGCATGGACAACTACAGTTTGAGTGAGTCTGCCTTTGGCTAGGAAAATAAACAAACAAAAAATAGCACACTTCCTTTAATTGATTGCTTCTAGCAAGAAACCTGGTGATAAGGGAACAGATCTAGACAAAGTCTGGATTTCCTTGACTTTCCCAATTCACACAGGGCACTGCTTCTTTACCTTGTCATATCATGCTCATTTATTTTTGCTTCTCACGTGAAACCCTTGAGCAAGGAATAATATGTATTCTCTTTGTTTAGCTTTATGAATTAAAATGATAGTTGCAAAATAACACTATACTTCTAAGCAGAGAATAAACAAATTTGATTGTTTTCTGCTTGTAGTAAAGAATAACCATTAATTTTTGAAATAAGCTACTTATAGAAAATACATACTTTAAAATTTGGATTAGTTCATGAAGATACCATAGAAAGATCAAAAGATCAATATTACTAATTTCAAAAAATTTAAATTTGATAAGTTGAAATCTTTGAAAATTGAACTTTGATATAATATTGTAAGCTTTTTAGAGAATGAAAAAGAGAAAGCTATTTCACTATTTTTCTTTCACTAATTCATTTATTAAACAAGTTTACATTATACATATTATGTATTTTGCATGTACTGAGCATTGAGGATACAATATAGACAAAACATAAATGGTTTCTGAACTCCGGGATTTTATGTCTGGATGGAATTGTGAGGAAGTGAATAGTAAACAAATTATTCCACTAAGCATGGGAATATATGTGTGTAAGTTCCTTTAAGAGACAACAATAGTGATTTATTCATTCACACAGTATTTTTTGAGTACCTATTATGTGTGTGCCCCTATTCCTCTAGGATATATAGCAGTGAACAATATAGGTAAAGTTTTCTTTTTTCATTGTATAAAATACTTTGTTTCCATTGAATGAGCAATCTCTTTTTAGAGAAACAAAATATAAAATAAGTAGGTACTTTTTAGAGAAGGGTGCATGAAGCAGAGCATAGAAGATGTGGGAGAGGACCTGATTTGAGCTGGGAGGAGGGGGATCGAAGTAGGACCTATTTCAAAGATTTTGGTCTTTACTCTGGTAAGATGGGAAGTTTTGGAGGGTTGTGAAGAATAGTAGTGTTCAACCTGTCTTAAAGAGATGATCTGGCAATAAGAGCAAAGATAAAAGCAGGAAAATCATTGCAAAGTCTCCTTAATATTCCAGGCACAAATAAGGATGTCTCAGAAGCTGGTGGCAACATTGCAGGTAACAAGAAGTGGTTGTGGATATAATTTCAAGGTAGAATAAGAGTTCTCTGCTAGATTGAATAAGGGATAGAAAAGAGGAGTCAGGGAGAACTCTAGGGAACTTTGAAATAGTGAGGACTTCTAATGAAGTCTCCCTAGAGAGAGTGACAATTGAGTTGATATTGAAAGGCATAATAGGAACTAATTAGAAACAGAATAAGGATGGACAGAACATCTAGGTTCAGGGTTAATTATGTTCCTAGAATAATAAAAAGAAGAGACCTTTTATTGAGCTATTGATTAACGAAAACTGAAATCATGGTAGATTTATTATACTTGTAAAATTTTGAGGAAGTTATTTGCAATATCTTTTACTATAAAAACAGTATTAACATATTAATTGAATTCTTAACTTAGGTTCTGTATTAATTTTATCTCATAATTTTTATTATAGAAGGTTTCTCTTGACACTATTCATCTGTACCCAACCACGGAGAGAAAAACAATCTGTGTTTTTCTAAAATTACATTGCAGTACTTCTCCTTAACAACAGTTGGGAATGGAAAGTAGCATGCGTGTGGTGGTAGTATAATGACAGATCTGGAAGCGTCCACTGTAAACAAATTAGGAATGTTCAAACCTGCTTCTAAGGATTCAAACTACATATTTAACCTGGCTCTGAACTATATTAAATCTGGTCACATATTAAATAACAAATCTAAGTAAATATGCAGAGCATTGGCAAATATGTATAATATTCTCAAACATTTTCATTTTCTGTTAATATTTACACCTTTTAATAGTTTCATGTTTAGCTTATTAAATAATTGTTCATCTTTTCTGTTTATTAAACACAGTACTTATATAAAAGATGTCATAACAAAACAATAGTGCCATCTATGCTGTGTTGAAGGCATTTTAAAGCATCACGCATGCACTTTTGTTTTACCTCAGTTTTTATGGTGTGTATTTTCATTTTTCAGAGCAGCTTCTATAAGTACTTATTCTTAGAAGAGTTATTAACCAAATTCAAAAAATTAGGTTATTCGAAATGCCCAAAGCAATGATAATAAAAGACATCAAACACTCTATTTCATGCTATTTTTAAAAATGGGACCATCAAGTTTGGTTTGAGTTTTCTAAAGGAGGAAATCAGAAGTATCAGGGCAGGATGTATAGAATTATAACAACGAAACCTCCCAGTGTGGAGCTGATAGAATAAAGGAAGTCCTGTCAGGAGCACATCTGGCTATGCCTCTCATCTAAATTGATGCATCAAGTCTCTGTGTTTGAAACTGTGGTAAATTGCCCAGATCACATTCTCCGTGGCTTTGAAAACTTAAAAAAATGGGTTCCATTTTTCTTTTGGGGGTTAGATTATACTGAGGTGACTAGTATAATGAACCAACACATAGTTCATTAATATCAGTCATTGAACTAGTCATTTTGTGAGAAAAAGAACAAAGCCCAAGTTCTCCTAATAGTTGTTATCATCATACATAGATACATACAAAATATATCAAAATGGGGACTTTCAAGATATTGAGTCTAAATACAGAAGGTGTTTTGAATTCCCCTTTGTTTATAGAAGGTGATCTGTTGTGCAATTGATTATTACTGTTACTACTACCACTGTGCTGTTGGGGCTCTTCACTGCAGCACAATAATACTGCATACTTTTGCCCAAGTGAATGCATTTCCCTTCTGAAATTTTCTGTGCAAAGTCTATTTATAGTGGACTTTCTTTCATCCACTTGAAGCATGCTTGACAAGCCCTCCAAACTGGGATTGCTAGCAGTTTTTATAAAGGACTATCTGTCAGCCTTTGCATTCTTTACACATCATTGAGTTTTAAAGTGCAGGACTGTGACAGCTTACTACATAACATGGTCTCAATAAACCTATCAATTGGAGACTTGGCTCAGCAGCATTTCAAAAGTCTCACACCAGCCCCAGGTGCATTTGAGAAAAATGTCTCCTCTCAGCAGGCACATGTGAAAGTCTAAATGTAGTGTTGGCCTTGGTTAGAAGAAAGACCCTAAAATCACACATTGCTGAAAGTGTGTGAATCCAAATTGGCCTTTAAACTCATTTTAACAACTCCCAATTCAACTCTGTGAGGAGTTGAAAATATTGTATCAAAGGTCAGTGTGCTTTATGTTCTGAAATAATGATGGTGCCCTTCATTCAAGAGTGAAATCTGTTAAGGACAGCCCTTTTGAAGGATAACTCACTTGTTGTAATAGCAAATTTGGAATTGAAGAATTAGAGTTTATTGGCAAATAGACTGGACGTAGGTGTGAGTTGTTGTGTGGAAGAGGGCCACTTTGGCACCTGAGAGCAAAGTCTGCCTTTGCATTCAAATTTCTGCTTTTTCCTGGTGCCCCATCAGAGAGTGACTAGAATATTAACCAGTTTCATGACAAATATTCTGGCTCTTAGAACATACTGTTAGTCACTCTGGGTACTGACATCTAATATCTTTTATTTTTTCTCCATTAGAAGCCCTATTGTTCTTGCATTGTATAGAAGAGCATGGCATTTTGTGGGAAAGGAGAGTAGATAGTTCAATGTCATCTGATAAATGGGGGTCATAAAGGCTTCCTTTCCCAGAAATCCCTTCCATTTGCTGATGTCTTCTAGAATTTAACTTGTGAGGGGGTCATTGTACTTTATTCATGTATTAATTTTTATTCAATTACCAAAACATCATAAACCAGTTATCTGATTATTTGTCAGTGTTATAAAGAGTTAACGACACAAAAAGTTTTGATTTGGAGATGAAAGGACATGAGTACAGAACAATTTTGCAAGTAGGTCAAATATACCTGATGATCTTTGAACAGTTAGACATTTTTTTCTATTCCTTTTGTTTGCAACTACACAATGCAACTGTCATCTTTCAAAACATATTTAATGACTGTGTCCCTTATTGAAGGAGCTATAATGTTGAAAGATAAAATAGATGCTTTTATCTATTTTACCTGCTTTTAGAGAGATGATATGTACATATTCAAACACAATGTGCACATTTGTAAGTTTGTGCGAGGGCAGGGAGGGATTTGTGTGTGTAATTTGAGGAAAAATATTGGCAATGAGACATAATGGTTTAAGAAAATATTGTATGTGCACAGAGAAATTAGAGACTCAAACCTCTCTCAGGTGGCCTGGGCCAGGTTTTGAGGGATGCTGGCATTTGTGCTCTATCCTGATGGTCAGTGGGATCATGAGAGGCAAGAAGAAGGAAGGAAGAAATCCCAGAAGATAGTATGACAGTAGTGGAAGTATGAATGTGAGGAAAGGGATGGTGTGGGACATGGAAGTAATTCCAGTGTCCTGGAAAAGTCAAGGTTTTATAAACATGCACGAATTAAAACAGATTGGAAGTAAGAGGCAGATGGGTAGAAAGTCATTATAAAGGTTTAGGAATTAATCATGTCAATAATAGAAATTAATAAAAGGATAATAGAAAGGAGTTCAGTCAGTTTTATGCTTTATGGAGAAAACAGCTGGCAAAGAGGATAACTTGGGGAGGTACAGAAAGGTGATTGAGACAGTTTAGTCAGGAAAGGATGAAAAAGAAGACAAAAATCTATGAACTCCTGACCAAGACAAAGGAAATGAAAATAAGCTAAGGGGAAGTACTAGGATATAGCACCAAAGTATTTTTATGGCATTAAATACAAATACAATTTCAGAAGCATGTGTCTGCCTCTAAGACAATGTAAAAGAGAACTGCTGATTGTGTAAGGAATGGAAAATTTAATAAAAATTTTATCTTATTACTAGCCCTTAAGCCTCTCCTAAAGTATATAATAATAATGACCATGCTTAAATGAATCCTCACAAGCCTAAGAAATAGGTAATATTGAGACTTTATAGATGAAAAAGTTGATACAAAAAAAGGTGATGTGTGTTCAATCTTAGAGAAATTTAGGTAGCTCATAAATTAGCAAAAAGGGTCCCATGGAAATGTTTTTACTCTGAGTTTAATGTTCTGAACATTTCATAAGAGTTGTCTCTTGTATGTGTCACCAGATCCAATATTCTCTGCTTGCTATGTGATCAGTAGGACTTGTTCTTAATCTTTATTTGCATGAAACCATTTCCTTTCCTTTACAGGAGTGGCAAAGAGAAAAGCAAACTAATAGGCAAAGTATAAAAGGTTAAAATATTGGGGGTAAAATTTCTAAGATTAAACTAAACATAAAAATAAGCTCCTTTCTTTATGAATTAATACTGCAAGGATTTCTTGGATCTAGCCAGGAGGGATGTCATATTTGCTAATCCACTGAAATTGATACTTTGTAATGTCTTAGAGTTCTGTAGTTATAATATAAATTTCTTTTCACATTTCATTGTAAATGTTATTAGTTTATTTTATATTTCATTTTATCCTTAACACACCTTTTTAGTAGTTAGGACTGGTTCTTTTTATGCTCCTTTTATAGGTAAGGAAATTGAAAATTTTCCTTGTAGCAATTAAATGACAGAACTGGAACTTGAACCTTAATCTTCTGATTCAATGGCTGGGATTCTTTCCATGATTCCACATTACCTGAGACAAATATGGTGTAATATCTGAAGACAGGCAGTTTCTATTATGAGGCAAGAGATTGAGAGTTAATTTTTAAACTGCCCTTCCATCTCTGAAAGGTTTTAAAGAGGAAGCTGCAAGCTGGGAATGTGTCATTTATCTTATCTCTATGACAAGGAATAAGATGTATTTTGGAATACCCTAGAGCTCAGGAAGTCTAGTGTGCACTGATAAAGCTTCCTGTAATTACAGGCTATATAATACATTGGGATGGAGGTGGCAAACCCACTTCTCTAAGCATAGAGCCATATGCACGGCTTAATTTAATAAAAAAGAAATCAAAACTCAATCAAAAGTGAGATTTGTTAGGCTTAAGATGTTAAATAAAACCCTGTTCAAGGCAGAGTTGACAAAATCTTTCTGAGTTGGTATGAAGTGAGAAGCTTCTGTAATCATACAAAGGATTTTATTTTAGGAGTGAGTGGAAAAGAAGAGAGATCATTTGTTGGTACGTGCTGGAAGTCTACTGAACTTTTCAAAAGATTTGGTGAACAGATGCTTTTAAAAGCTCTTACCAGCTCAGCCTTCACTACTAGTAATTTCAAACAAAGCAGGAGGTCTCAGCATTAATGTTCTTTTCCTTCCTTTGTCGGTAGTCCTCTTGGCTAACCACTGATAGAGAACAGCCTGAAGGAGCTGTGAGAAGCCCCCATGGTGAAAACACATCAACGTCAGCTTTTAAACTGGGAGCTTGTTGTCAGCTCAAACTAATTTTTCCAGTTTCTCCCCTACTTTGTTTTCTCCTATTCACATTAAGCTGGAGATAATACTCATGATCTGTCTCTAAAGATCAGCTATGTTGTTTGGGTCGTTATCATAATTCCTCATTTCTTACCCATGCTGCATGCGACATAAGCTTTCATGAACAGTAAGATGAAATGGTGTACAAGCTCTTGCTAGAGATGTTATACCCCACTAGAGAAGAATCTACCTTAGATCTTTGGGATTCCTAGAAGCAGGCCTTGAGATGCGGATTCATGTGCAAGAGTTTAATTAAGGAGTTCCTTCCTGGAGACACTAAAAAAGAGAGTCTGAAAAGGAAAAGAAGGATTCAGGAAAAGGAAAAAAAGCAGCAAAGGTGCAATTTCTAACAAAGTCCTCTGATAGTGCACATGTACCGTTTCCTAGGGGAACTCTGGATTGTTCCTTATACCTCAAGTCCCTCACCCTGAAGTCAGGCTTTTTACTCCCTCACTTGCTGCAAATTAGTTGAGTAAAGCTGCCCCTTGAGGGTTGCCAGCTCCCAGAAAAGTGATCTCCAGTAGCCTAAAGGCAGTCCTAGAAGTAGAGTTTTATAGACACCTTGGATCAAATGCATTGAAACCCAAAGGAAGTAATTCCAGAATGGTGAAATAGGAGCAAGGGGTTCTAGGCAAACCAATGAATATGGACCATTGGTTATTTAAAGAGAAAATTAGGAAGAGTTGCATAATTTTTTTTTATTTCCCTAGGTCCCATAACATTTTATGTAATTTAAAATTACTATCACTGTCATTGTTTCAGTACTACTTTTTTGTTCTCGATTCTTTTTTTTTTTTTTTGAGGTAACTTTGGTTTATAACACTGCATATGATTTAATATGATTTACCGATAAAGCATCACAACTTTTGAGATGTTAACAAACCACACTCACCATCAAGGCACAAATAGACCTCCACTTTAGTCCATTGGTCCCCCAACTTTTCTTCTCTACCATCTACATGCCTCTCTGCTAGCCTCAATTTTACAGTCAGATTTCTGGGGTTTGTGGTTTTTTTTTTTGACTCTTATTTTTTTGCTTCTCTATATTTCACATATGAATGAAAACAACCAGTACTTGTCTTTCTCCTTCTAAATTATTTTGTTTAGCATTATCCCTTTTAATTCCACCCACACTGCTGTAAATGACAAGGTTTCTTTTTTTTATAGCTATATAGTATTCATATATATATATACACACACCCAATAGTCTTAATCTACTCATCTGTTTTAGGACACCTAAGTTGTTTCCATAACTAGGCTAAATAGTGCTCAGTGAACACAGGAGCGCATGAGTTGTTTTTTTGTTAGATACCTAGGAGTGGAATTGTGGATCATATGGTAGATGTTTATAATGTTTTGAGAAGTTTTTTTTTTAAAGATTTATTTATTTATGCATACAAGAGCTGAGGTACAAGCCAGAGTCATGGGAGGTCAGAGGAATCACCTATTTTTCCCACTATGTTCTATTTCACCAATACCAAATTGCATAGTGTATTACTAAAACTGGAGAATTTATGATAGTTTTGTATATCCAGTGAATATCTTCCCTTTCTACAGCTCTGCCCTGCTACAGCTGTACTGGGAAGATTTGGAACATGGTACAGGGCAGCATAGGTATGCAGCTGTTAAATAATGAGCAGAGTAGAGACTTTGCAAATAAGGTGTTCCAATAAATAAATCAATGAATGAATAAATAAATAAATATATAAATACACAGCTATGAGATGTGACCAAACAATGAGACTAGATTTACACAATCAACTGTACAGAAAGATCAGTCTAACTTCTTTGTAAGGAAGATGTGCATAGTCCATGCATCCACAAATTATGACAACCTTGTGAACTGCAAGCAGAGCCATGAAGAAAGTATTTGTGAAAATAAAATAGCTTCTCAAAAGTAAATTGGTATTTGCTACTGTATAATAATAATACTGCCAGCTGTCAATTTCCTAAATAAAGACTAAAACCACAGATATTAAAATCTTGGGAAAAAAAAAAAAACTATTAAAGGTGGGATGGTATCCAGGCTGACAGTGTTATAGCTGCTACTTTCTGTTTACAGATCTGGGTAATACTTTGTGTGGATATACAAAGCTCTGCCCTGCTACAGCTGTACTGGGAAGATTTGGAACATGGTACAGGGCAACATAGGTTTGTCTCAACCCAAGACCCAGATTCACTCTCCATTATGTCCATTTCATAGTGCATCAGAGGACTTTTCATCCACTGACTTAGGTATTTGGCCAATGAGAGGTATTAGAAGAAGAAGAGAGGGAAGGGAATTCATCCCAGATATTCTCCTGAGCTATGTGAAGTAGCTACAGTCTCTCCCTTTCTGTCCCCCCTCCCCTCCCCTCCCCTCCCCTCCCCTCCCCTCCCCTCCCCTCCCATTTAGTAATTGTTCCCTCCTTGTGAACTCTCAGAATAAAGACTGATAAAATGATCTTCCTGTCACTAGAGCTATTTCCCCACTGCCTTTCAATATTCCTACTTCTAGAAAGCTTACACCTTTGCCATTAACTTTCCTGTAAGAAGTTTCTTTACTAAATACTCCTTCACTTCCCCATATTAACATGACTTCTGGGACTTAACTAAAACAGAAGGGTAGAATTGCACTATGCTAGAACCCATGTCTGTTCATAAATCCATAGTTCCCTCATAATTCATTATCCCTTCATAAGAACTATATTATGAGCAGCAGAGCTGCCCTCAGTCTTGGGCAACAGGGTGCCTGTCCCAAGTCTCAGGTTTTAGGTAACCTCACTTACCACACACTGACAGAAATGAATTCATTAAAAAATATCCAGGTACCGCTGGCATTTGAAGTCTGGCTCTCTACACTGTTGTGGCAATACCAAAGATGCGAAACTGCTGTGCTAATGACCAGTGATGTTAGACCCCAAGGAAATATGTGTAGACCTCCTAAGTTTGAAGGTTCAGAGATATGCATCTGCTGACATGGGGGATAGAATTTTAGGAGTCAGGAAGGATTCAAGAGGTAGAAGTACATAAGTAAATGAAAAAAAAAAAAACAAAAACAGTAATTTATCAAATTATTTTCCCCCAAAACTAATGCAGTTTCTAACATAATGAAGATTTATCTCCTTGTAGTGAAGAATGCCTGATTTCTTTTTTCTCTTCTTGTTCCAATTTGCAATTGTGGAGTTAATTATAAATTAGCATGAACTAGTTCCAACAGTTGCATAAAGTGGCAGAACAGTTGTGATACTAAATAATTCATATTTCTTTTAAATTTATATCTAGATCTAGACTTAAATGCTTAAAATTATTTGCCAACAAATAGATGTTGCAGATTAGAATTGCAAGCTATATATATTTACTAAAATAGGAAATAAAATTTTAAAATAATTCAGCATGACTTAAATATTTTTCTTTAAATTTTGAGTTTTCTTTTTAATTTCTTATTTCAATTTTTAATAAACAGGATTGTGAGGATTGTAGAAGAGACTATTTTGAAAATATTGATTTTTCAAACTTTAACATATTTTAATGAATATATACTTAAATGTGTAGTCTTCACTAAAATTCCATTATAGTTTTTAACTCTAGATCATGAATTGGTAAAAGTTTTCTATAAATTTTTACAATTTTTATTGCAACTACTCAATTCTGCCTCTAAATAACAAAAGTGATCAGAGACAACATGTAATGAATGAACAAATCTGCATTTCAGTAAAACTTTATATACACGTAACAGACAGTTCACCATCTTAGTTTACACACCATTGCTTCAGATAATTTTTTTTTAAAGATTTATTTATTTATACATACAAGAGCTGGGGTACAGGCCAGAGTCCAGGGTGGTGAGAGAATTCACCAGAGACAGAGCCGGGAGCAGAACAGGCAGACTGACTGAAACACACTGCTGAGGGGAGCAGGGGCCAGGCAGGAGAGGTCTGCTGTGCTATGTGGGTCGCCTCCCTGGCAGGCGGCAGGGATCGAACTAGTGCTGCAGTGGCTGCGGTTTGCTTCATAGTGCGTTGCTTAGCCCACTGCGCCACCAGGGAGGCCCCAGATTATTTTGATAGAACAAAAATTATGAGAAAAATCTTGTTTTAATAATAAATTTTGTTTACATTTTATTTTATTAGTATATATAATTTATTTATTATGTCTCCATGCCATTACTTCTCAAAATATTATGTGCCAATAACAGAGCATACAGACATAGTTATGGTAATTGAATTTGGTCTTCTATTACTTTGACTACATTTAGCTATATAAAAACATAGTTTACGCTAATGTTAAAACTGTTGTTTAAAAGTAATGCCTTAAGGAATATTTTAAGTTTATTAGTTCATTAGTTTTACTTATATCTTATGAATATTGAGATATATGATTCATGGGCCTGTTGCACTCTTGCTCCAGGTTCCAAGGTTGAGGTGGGTTCATTTAGCTGTTACTCTCTAGAGGTAATTGTACCAAAATTCAGTTTCAAGTGCTTCAGATGTTTGTGACAAGCCGCAGTCTATGCTTAGTTCACTCATCCTGATTCTGTATAATGCTTACAAAATGTGAAATACTTGCAAACTAATTTCAGGTAAAAAAGTGGATTTCTGGTTTCTATTTTAAAATCTGGCAAAACTGCATCCCCCTGTAAAGGTCTCAAGTGCCTGTCACCATTTTTTCCCTGCTTCTCTGTTCCCTCTACCTGTTCTTCTGTTTCCACTGCTGGACTTTAATAGTTGATAGTTGATAGTTGTCACTGTAGAAAAAGCAATAAATATTATTAATGTTCTCATATTCAAAAAGGAAATACCTTAAAAATATTTTTTTACCCTAAGTCTAATATTCTAGACCATGTCAAAATAGGTTTTCTTATTCATCAAGTAAATTTCGATATACTTAAAATTCTTTACAAGAAATGACACGAAATTTGCAGCAATATCTGCAAATAACCTCACTTTACAGTTCCGATGTGCATTACCTTCAGCTCCTAGACATCTGTAATTTCGATAACAGATAAATAGAATCTGAGAAGTGGAGGGAAAGGTAATGTACATACCAGTTTCCCCCAACATACGTTGATTAAGCTATTCAAAGCTTTAGTCACAAAATGGAAATGTTAGTTAGCATTTCAGTCAATGCAATCTCCACTGGAGGTATGATAAGGCTTGTATGCTGATTCTGAACTGGGAAGCAAGGAAATGCACTCAAATTTTATCAAGCACCTGCTGTGTTCACAGGACAGCAAAAATGCTGAGGAATAGAGATGGCCAAAGAGCTAGATCACACCACTGCAGGTGGGGAGGTAGTGGGGAGACAAAATTAAAGGCTACTTCTATTTGGAAAATGTATATTTTGAAAGGGTGAGAAATGTTTGTTTTCTTTTCTAAGAAGCTGTAAAGGACAAGTTTAGATTATGACATGCAACAAATAAACCATTTTCTAGGAAATGTCTTTTTCTGACTCTTGTTTCAGATTTTAATGTTTCTTGGTCCCAGAGTGACATTTTGAAGTATTCAAACTAATTTACTCTTCTCTAAAACTAATATTTTATTGTCACTTTAAAAAATGGCATCTGACATCCAGATTCAAGATAGTGAAAAATTCAGTTTTTCATACTATCATTACAGATAGTTTCATTCAGTAAATCAACTTATTTGGTAATGATACAGTATGATTTATAATGAAGTTCTGTGCAAAGACTTCTCAGAAATTCATGAACTTAGTAACACTCTGGTAGTAATATTCAAAACGTGAGACAGAGACTAAGCTTTTTAAAAAAAATTATTACTTTTAAATGAAGTAATGTTAGTTTACAGCACTGTATGTGATTTAGTGTATAGTTCACACATCTTTAGTTATATGGCATCATGCCAAATCCACCACCAAAGAAATCATAATCCTGCACAGTAATGTTTTGGTACACTCCCCCATTTATTGTTCCCCAGTCCTCACTCCATCACATGCTCTTGCTCCTCTGCTAGCCTCAAGTGTACAACAGATTTCTGGAGTGTGCTTGGTTAGCTTTGGATGTTCCTTTGTTTTGTTTCTTTATAGTTCACATATAATGAAATTATCCAATCAGTATTTATCTTTCTCATTCTTACTTATTTCACTCAGAATAATTCCCTCCAATTCCAAGTATGTTGTTTTAATGGCAAGATTTCATCTTTTTTAATAACTATATAATATTCCATTGTGTGTTAGGAAGACATCTCTTAAGAGAATAAACAAACTCATACATACACAGCTACATAGAATACTCAGTGGAAAAAATACAAAATATTCTTGTCACAGCATCATTACTATTTATCATATGACTGGCCCAGTTTTTTTCTTTCAAACAAGATTATATATTTTCCTCTATACATTTTCTTCTGAATCTCTTACTGTTTCAAATGTTTGACTTATCCAATTCAGGTCAAAGAACAAGTTACAAAGAAAGATTATCCAGATGATTGAATTTTCTTTAAGCTGGAAACCTCTTGTTACTTAAAGTTACCTCTAAAGGAAAATCTTTACATGTATTAGGATATTGCCTTTGGGTGACTTTTGCATAAATCACAATTATTTTTTTGAATGACTTTATTTTTTCTAACTGACAGAATTCTCCTTTCCCACTTGTAATTCATATTTAAAATGTTGCAGACACTAGGGGATGCTAGTTATGCTGTACCGACACTTTCCAGATACTTTGGAAAACAGATCATCACTTTTCAACTAGTTTGGTTTGCAGGGTTAGCTAATAGTGAATAGCATTGGTGGAGTAGCTGGATTTTTGCAGTAACTTATGCTCTAGGGATTATTGACATTTGCTACCTATCAATTAACCTGATTCAAACATTTATCACTCAAGATTCATTGAAGAAGATGTCAGAGCCCCCTAAATATGCAACAGATTAAAGAATTTATCCTTTTATTTTTCCTTTGTAATATCAAGTTGCTTAGGGCTGAGATATTATGAAATATAGACATTTTCTGCTTTAACTGCTTAAAATAATCTCATTTTCTTTGTCTAATTGAGGCTCTTCCTTTCTTGGCTTATTCTGTAATATATCATCTTGTATCCTATTATTATATTCTGACTTGTCTGGACAATATTGCAATAAAGGGTGATGGCTGACAGACCATTAAGTGAATTTCAATAAATTATGAGACACTTCATTTTGCCAGCTCTGCAAAAAAAAAAAAAAAAAAACAAAACTTGACACCTTAGTAAAAGGCAAGAAGGGGAACTTTAAAAATCAATCTCTAAAATTTAAATAATAATTTTATTTTCATATTCAATTTTCTATGTAGTGAGGAAAATTGACCAAACATTTTCAAGTCTATTATGATAAAGTCTATCTTAAAAAATATATACAATAACAAAATCTGATATAGTCAATACTTTAAGGTGCAATGTTTCATTTTAAAATTGTTTTACATGTGAAAGTTGCTAGAAATGTTAGAGTGGCCCTTGATAATAAATTACCATTGTCCTTATCAAGTGTTTTGTCTCAAGTGGGTAAAAATTATAATTTTCTCAAAGCTCTGTTGAGGGTTCATCTCTGTATCATGTATATTTCACCTCATGTTTAGAAGGAAGCCCATAAGTAGTTGAGGTGATCATATAATTCATCACTCAAATCAGACCCTGAGAAAGAAAGGGGTGAGTCCAGACATTCAGTATGCACCCCCAGTGGGAGTTGACACAGCCAAGAGCTAAGCAGATGATACTTTTTCCCTCTGGTCATAAAAGCCCAGCAGAAGTTTTTTGATTTTTAAAAAACTGTTGCTGATTCTCACAAATGTTTCCAAAAGGAAACTCTTAAATTGTTATTTCTCAAAGCATTGCAATAAATCTATTACTTAATTTGCTAGGGGGGAAAAAAAGCATATTTAGTCACATTTGCCCTTATCTTAATCATTTTGATTCTAATCACTCACCTCTTTTTATTAGTTGATTTGAGCTAATCATTTTTTAAAAGGGGGAGTTTTATTTCCTTAGTTTTTCCATTGTGCCTTTTCTCCGCTCCTTAAATTTTATATCTGAGTAATGATGACTTGAGTTGCAACAAATATCTGGCCACTGAAATTATGAGGGTGTGGAAGGTGTGGTCTGAGCAAATTGGAAGGGAAATGAGCTTCTCTCCCAGTAGCCAAATGCTTGCTGTGGAGGATAGGAACTGGGGCCAAAGCAATCAGCCTCTCTAAATACAAACTTAGAAACTGTCTCTTCCATTGGCCTCCCAGCATCAGCTTTGCTGATGCTCCATGTGTTACATGGTGAATTCAAGAGATGAACCTCCTAGGTCTCATGGGCTGAAGAATAAATCTGTCTTCACTTATGGTCCTTAATTAAAACTTCCTACCTTTTACTAAATTGATTTTTCTGTCAATATTCTTTCTGTTCTTCGAAAAAGTGTTGAAGTACCTCATGTGCTATTGTCTCCTAGTCCAGTCTCTCAGTTCATGTGAGTGTGTATTTTATTAATTCTTTGATTTTCATTATTTTAGAGTTTTGGAAGAGAAAGGAGTTATATGACGATATATTTCATTTCCTTCAAACCTATCTTTGGAATAAGTGTTTCAGCGCATTAATCTGATGATGTTATTTTGCTTCACCAAATTCTTTAATATTATCTCTGAAGTCCTGAGTAATCTGGCCTTTTTGTTTTCATCTTGAATATTGTATCTCTTGCATGTCATTCTTTTTCACACACGCGCACACACACACACACAGAGAGAGAGAGAGAGAGAGAACACATAGAGCTCTTGTTTTCCTCAATGTTATGCTCCTCCTGCCACCAGCCTCATTCCTCATTCCTCATTCCTCATAGCTCTTAGTTCATTCATTTTTGAGCTATAATGGGATCTTTTTAAGAAGGGAAGAGTTACAGAAGTAAATACAAGTTTGTTTCTTAATTGAAAAACTTTTTGTTGAATGAATATAGATTTCCATTTAGTAGTAAGAAATCGAGAATTTTTGGGTGTCATTTATACTTTTTCCCAGTGTGACAGTTGTCCAACTATGGCACAATGTTACAATCAGGATGTTGATATTAATAAGTCTACCTTCTTTTTTAATATTTCCTCAATTTTACTTATACTTATTTGTGTCTGTGCTTAATTTACAACTTTATTACATGTTTAGGTTTATTCATTACTACCGTGGATCTGATGGATGTTTCTGTCACCACAAGGATTCTTTGTATTACCGAATTATAACATAGTCAGGTCCCTCCTATCCACTGGAAAGTACAAAGTGTCCCTTCATTTCTAAAATTTGGTCATTTTAAAAATCAATAAATAGAATCACATAGCACATAACTTTTGGGACTTTTTCACTTACTACAATTCCTTAAATATTTATTCAAGTTGTGACAGTTATCAAATAGAATGTTCCTTTCTATGGCTGAACAATATTTACTGCTGAATGATTTCTATGTGCTGGTTTGTTTAGACATTTACCTGCTACAGGATATCTAGTCTGTTCCAGTTGGGACTCTTAAAAATAAAGCTACGATGAACATTTGTGCACTGGTCGATGTGTGATCACTTTTAACTCTTCTTGTGAAAATTAATGTCATGGAAGGAAAGTTTTTACAGCATTGTGTCCTTTCCTTCAAGGCAATCATGGCAGTTGTAACTTTACATTTATATGTGGGAGATTATTCAATTATATTTAAAATGTTCTATGCTGCCCTCATTTCTGCAGGGACAGGAATTATGTTTTCCTTGCCAGTATTTTCCTAGTACCCAACAGGGTACCTGGCACATAAGTATTTGGAAAATTAATAACTGACTGAATGGACCAATCATAATGATAGATAATATATTTCTTATCTATGAAATAAAATATTCCTTATCTAGTCTCTTAAAATCTTTAATACTTATAAACTTATGAATATCATTTTATAGATACAAATTTAGGTGATGTAATTTATCCAACTATGCTGCATATAATAGGCAAACCAGAATTAAAATACATATCCATTTGACTTAAAATCTCCTGCTTTTTCCACTATATCATTTCTTGCAGCTATGCAATTATTTCTATTTCTCTCTGATGGAGTAATGCAATTGAAACTGCAAAGACACAGCTGTTACAAAATATAGCATTCAATTGATAACCTAATACAATGATGTGATAAAATAAAAATCAACCCCACTGCCTTTGTTTTATTATATAATACATGAAGAAAATATATAAAACTGCTGGGTAATTTGCAGTTTGCAGGTGTGGGGAATCTCTATTTCATAAGACACAAATAAGCCTGGACATATTTGGTAATTACTCTGTTAATACAGAGTAATTGCACAGCTATTTCTTTGTTACAAATTATATGGTACTTATAGTTGGAATTACCATAAAAAATGAAAAACTTCTAGTTGCCAGTAAATGATTGCTTTATAATTACAAAATAATTATATAGTTACTTTGGCCTAGAAATATAAAGCATTGTACAAATTTTATATACTTCACTGCCAAGAGCTTCCAAAGTCCAAGGCTATCAGTCCTTTAGGAATTACCCTTAGGACTTTGTAAAATTCTCAAAAACTTTAACTTCTGTGAGAAGTAAAATGTGTCACAGGGGAGATAGTCTCTCTCATTAAAGTAGAATTTTCAGTGACCCCAAAGCTATTGCATTACAAAAATTAAGTCAGTAATGGTAGTAACAGAATTATTTTGCCTTCCACTGATGAGACTGGGTTGACTGGTTACTCCAGAAGAAGCCAGTTAATTTAGCAAAGTCTATGCATTTCTGTGTGTCACAGAGTCTCTTTGCTAACTGGGAACTGTGACAATTATATGATTTCTTGATGTTGATATGTTTGCCTGCTTATACTGTCTTTTGTTATCTTATACTTTCATTCTTTAACTCACTAAAGTTTCATATGAATTTTAGAATTTTATCTGTACAAATTGATTATGATTTATGATACCAATGCTGCTTCTCTAGATGTTTGAAATAATTTTTAAAACAATGATAATAATAAAACAAGTATACATATCATTTTTAAATATGAAATTAGTAATTATTGAAGAAAATAATTTCAAGTACAGGCTTAGGATATTTAGTGTTTTACACTAATTCTGTCAATATATAGATAAGATGTAATGCTTTAATATGAAAAAGAATGAAAGATGTTTTAAAATCTGAATTTGTGTTTTCTTTAATAGAAACAGTGCTAGAAAATAAAAATTCACAATTAAAAACAAATCAATTCGAAATATCTTTTCTTCATATAATCAAGTAACTGGAAAAAAGTTATTCTTTCACTATAAATGGGTTTATTTTAAATGGAAAAAAATGATCAAATATCTATTTTCAGGCATTTGCAACAAGTAGTGTCTGGTTATGATCCAAGAGGAAGGGATGGACACTATCTCTTTGAGATAACTTACATATTTTATCATGGGTGATTGGAATCAAAGCAGAGAATAACAATCTTACTGGAAATTAAGAACAGAAAGCAAAGATCAGTGTTGAAGAGTTTTCAAGTTAAGATATTTTTAAAGAGAGTACAGCATAGAGAAGAAGCTCCAAAGATAATGCTTTGGGGGTACCTTAAATTTTTAGACACTTCATTGCACATCAATAAAATGAGATTTTTATGGGTTTTCACAGAGAACAACTACTTATGAGCTTGCGGACTGAGAGAAGATTCTAGACTTCATATAGTAGGAAAAGACATTAGATCCCTAGTCATTCAGTCGGAATATGAAGTTGAATAACTTCAAGTACACAGTTGAAGATCTAGACAAGACACAGTTATAGAAAATGATGTTTTATAGAGGCAATCCTCTGCAGTATAAAAATAGTTATCTACAAAATAAAACAAACCTATAAGTAAATTTACTCTCTGGCAGGAAAAAATAGAATGGTTGTTATAAGAAGTTTAAAAATCCACATGCTTCACAACAAAATATGACAATGTTATATTACATTAGAAATTAAAATATGTTGGGGCCTCCCCGGTGGCGCAGTGGGTTAAGCAACGCACTATGAAGCAAACCGCAGCCACTGCAGCACGAGTTCGATCCCTGTCGCCGGCCAGGGAGGGGACCAACATGGTGCAGCAGACCTCTCCTGCTGTGCCCGCTGCTCCCCTCAGCAGTGTGCTTCCGTTGATCTGCCTGTTCTGCTCCCTGCTCTCTGTGGTGAATCCTCTCACCCCCCCATACCTCTAGCCTGTACCCCAGTGATTGTATTCATAAATAAATAAATCTTAAAAAAAAAAAAAGAAATTAAAATATGTTGACTTGGGAAAATTTGGCCCATAATAAGAAAATACAGGGCTCTAAAGTATATATCATAAATTCTTTCTAAATGGGTGTATACATACATATTTTAAAAATTAATATATAAGAAAAAAACTATGAGTGAAACTACTGACTAGTTATCTGAAACAATGCAAGCCAAGAGACAAAAGGAACATACTTTTTAAATGCTGTATTGAATGCAGAAATAAATACACAGCAAGCATATAGTCTTCATAAGTTAATTGCAAAATAGTCTTCAAACTATTTTGCAAAAATACTGCCAAATTATCTTTCAAAATCCTCATTGAAATGAAACAACTTTCAATATCGAACAAATGTCGATAAGCATGTCTGCACTGCAATGGATATTAGTTATATGTATTAAAGAAAATAATGCTATATAGAAAATATCAGTCAGTTACAGAAATTAAGGTCAGAAATTCTAAAATTATGGGTAACTAGACTTTTAAACTTTCTTTTATGAATTTTAATTTATGGGAAGTATAGCTGGCTCTTAAAAATTAAAATGATCTATTATAGTACTTGTGGAGTTATAACACATTTAAGAAAGTTGTGACTAAAATAGTATAAAATTGGGAGGAAATAAGTGGAAATATTGTATTGTAAGATTAATTTGTTATGTGAAGTGTAATAATAGTAAATCACTATTGTATATGATAACCTAAAGAGGAATATCCTAATCCCTAGAGCAACCATTTTTTTTTAAAGATTTATTTATTTATGCATACAATCACTGGGGTACAGGCCAGAGGTGTGGGGGGTGAGAGGATTCACCACAGAGAGCGGGGAGCAGAACAGGCAGATCAACTGAAGTACACTGCTGAGGGGAACAGCGGGCACATCAGGAGAAGTCTGCCTTGCCATGTGGGTCCCCTCCCTGGCCAGCAGCAGGGATCGAACTCGTGCTACAGGGGCTGAGGTCTGCTTCATAGTGCATTGCTTAACCCACTGTGCCACCAGGGAGGCCCCTAGAGCAACCATTTTAAGAATAAAATAAAAAGATAAAACCAAGGCTTCTGTGGTGGCTGAGCAGGTTGAGCACATCGCTGTGAAGCATCTGCAGCACAGTAATGTGAGTTTGATCCCAGGCCAGGGAGGGGACCCACGTGGCGCAGCAGACCTCTCCTGCCTGGCCCGCTGCTCCCCTCAGCAGTGTGTTTCAGTAGATCTGTCTGTTCTGTTCCCTGCTCTGTCTCTGGTGAATCCTCTCACCTCCCATGACTCTGGCCTGTGCCCCAGTTCTTGTATGCATAAATAAATAAATATTTTTTAAAAAAGGGATAAAACTAAAAATCTAATAGAATTCATTAGATTAAACACTAATGGCTCTTAATTAACATAAAATATAATAAGAAGTGAAAAATGGAAAATTTTAATTGTCATATATCCATTAAAGTAATTGAACTATTATAAAAAGTTTCTTAAGTAAACTTGACTCCAATGATATTATTGTTGAATCTTACCCTACATAGGCATATAAAAAAATAGACCGAAACTCACAAAAAATTCTATAAGAATTTGAAGTACTGAGTGATCCAACAAAATGGGTATCTATACAAAGAACAGGAAACCATTAACATACATACAAACACACACACGCACACAAAAAGAAACAAAAAACCTTCAATAGGCTATACAATATTTATTGTAACACTATTTACAAGAGCTGGGTTATAGAACCAAACTGAATGCCCATTGATAGAAGACTGGACTACATATGTGTCAAAAATAGGGCAAAATGAAATGCTGTCATTTAGAACAAAATAAGAGTTCAAGGACATTATGTATAGGAAAGTACGATATGATGACAAATATCGAACATTTACTTAGGAGACAACTTAACAAAATGAAATGCTTATAAAACCCAGTAGATATGAACAAATGAATCAAGGTTCTGAAGTCAAGATGGCTGTGGGAAGGATAAAGGATCAAGGGATGTAAGGATGGTGGTAGGGAGAAAATAGGATGGAAAGAGAAGATATTAAAATTTCTTGTTAATATCCCTTTTTAAATAGCATGTATTAGTCATATAAGCAGAGTATGCGAAATCATAAAATAGTTTTCAGAAATTGGTAGAAAAATTTCATTAATTTTCTCCACCATTGTGGGAACATTTATGGTTCCCATGTGTTAGAAACTGTGAACTTAAAAAATCTGAGTTAATAGCTACTTCAAAGATTTTCTAGGGGGAGCTAAGTGAATTTGGAAAAATAATAACTGCCTTCTAAATTATAATCTTCCTTTAGTAATAGGGTGACAAGTGTCTGAGAAATTAAATATTTGGAGATAATGGAGAGAACATTAAGGTCTAAGATTGAAATTCATTAGCTAAAATGATTTTATGTTGAATTTACTTTGTTCAATATCATGTGTAATATTCCTTTGAAAAAAATTATAAATTAATATTCATCTTCTGCAAAATGGACCTTTACTTGTACTCCTATCTGCTTAATCTCTTGAGTATTTTAGTTGGCATCTAACCAATGAACTTTATTGCATTTTCCTATGTACGTCCTGAATCTCTTTTTGGTTTAGTTTCTATAATATTGAACATCAATGGCACCATGATTTTAGATCAACAATTCAGTAGAAATTAATGTTGACTCAGCCTCAATTTTTGCCAATTAACATAATTCACATGAATTGCTTAAAAGAGGTACAAATAATTTTTCTACCTTTAATCCTGCAACTCACACCATGATAACATTTTGTATCACAGGTACTATTCTTTCCACAAAGGAAAAAAAAAGATTAGAAAAATAAAATTCCAGATATATATCCAGATTGCAGTACATTATTTGAGATCATAGTCAGCATACGTTAATTTTTACAGGAAAATTCTTAGATCTTAAAAGTATATAACTGGTCATTAGTTGGTGATATTTGGACACATTCAATTCCCAATTTATACCCCAAGTCACTGAGAGGTTCAATTAATTTTTCTTTATTTCTTCTCTTACGTTAATAAGATAGAAATAAAGATACTTCTCAATTGATGCCTGGAAGCATAGTTGTAGTAAATGATAAAGTGGGAGGATCAATAGTCACTCATCAATATTTTCTCTGGTGTCAATAGCTTTCCTTGAAAGTGAAATTCAGTCTGGATTCAATCTTATATGCAAAACTGATTGAAAATAACTCTCAAGTTGGCACATTTGTCTACACTTTAGAGCAAAGGCAGTTTAAATTACACTGATAGTTCCACAGCTGTAGATTTTCACTAGTTAGAATTTAACAGATAACATGACAGTGCAAAAGACAGTGCTTCACCTCTTCCATGGCTCTTGCAAAGTTGCAGAAGCTTTTGTGACTGCTGACAGGTGCTCCCTTGTCACATTTCACTATTCCCTAAGTGGAAGCATAAACAGATTGACTTTAAATGCAGGTGTTATTCTAAAATAATTTTGGGAAATTGAGAACATGTGTATGAGAGCATTTGTAATGAGTAGGTTGATATGAATATTTAAATTCTATTATCTCAATACTTTGATTGATGGTTAATTGGAAGAAATATACAACTTCACTTATGTATCCTAAGGCAAACTCTTTATGTAAAAAAATATATATTCACTTATGCATACAAGAGCTGGGGTATAGATCAGAGCTATGGGGTAGGGAGAGTTGTGTGTGAGAGGATTCACCAGAGACAGAGTGGGGAGCAGAACAGTAGGATCTACTGAAATATACTGCTGAGGGGAGCAGCAGGTGAGACAGGAGAGGTCTGCTGCACCATGTGGGTCAGCTCCCTGACCTGGGATTGAACTTGTGCTGCAGTGGCTTCAGATAGCTTCGTAGTGCTGAGACTTTATCAATTCTGCCACCAGGGAGGCCCGTAAGTCAAATTCTTGATGGAACCTCAGTATCCTAAGTTTTAAAGTAAATTTTGTCTCTGTTCAATGGTTTACTTCTTGTTTTCCTTGTGAATAATTCCCATGGAAATCCTATCTACTCCAGAGATCTGATTAGAAGCCATAAACAAGCAGATTTAATAAATGCCACTCCAGTCCATTACATAAATCAGAGAATCAGAACATAGTCAAACATGGAATCAGAATGTAATCAAAGTGTGGAGGGAGAACATTAGAAAAGTTTCAGCCCCATTTTGTGGATGAATTTATAGAAACTTTAATGAAATATTTTTCCTCATATGGGTGTATATTGAAATTAATGCATAAAAGAAAAAACAAATTGGGTCAAATAGATTCATCTTTTTTATAAGATTAAAATGGTAGCGACAGATTTAGAGCATGGTGTTTCTGATTTGAGAAACTTTTTTTCTATGCACTATCCTTAGGGTTTTTTTTTTTTTTTTTCTGGTAACAAAGATTTATTGATACTGTAATACAGAACCAAGCTCTAGTAAGGGCTAAATTATCAGGGTCAGGATACCAGAACCAGATTCCATAACATAGCAAACCTTCCACTTTTCAGATTCAAAGTAAATTATGTTTCTCACAACCAAGAAACTCATAGGCAGAATGAAGAATTACATAGGCTACTGATTTTTCAGGCAAATATCAGCTACTTACTGGTCAATATTGTGGATACAAAGATCAGAATTCAGCCTCAAGTATTATCGTCTTTA
>JAGFMF010011668.1:14058032-14195828 GCA_019455555.1 Galemys pyrenaicus | reverse complement strand
ACATCCTCGCCAACATTTGTTGTTGCTACTTTTTTTGAAATGTGCCATTCTCACTGGGGTGAGGTGGTATCTCATAGTGGTTTTGATTTGCATTTCTCTTGTCATCAGAGAAATGCAAATCCTTAGGGTTTTAATCTAGTCCCATTCTATGCTAAAAACAGTGAGACTGACCTTTAAAAGTGGATGGAATTTTTATAATTATATTTCTGTGTATCGAGCTACACTAATGGTTTTTAAAAACATTTTAATTCCTAAGGAATTGTTAAAAAACAAAAAAAGATAAAAACAAACCAGCATAAAAAATTTGGTAAAAATATCAATTACTCAGAAAGTGAAACATACTCATATTTTTCTTTGAGTTTGTTCTTCAAGATAGAACTTTGAATTTTCCAAAGCATATTCAAAATCCTTCTCATTTACAGGATGAATTTTGCAAATATGAGTGCTTGCATTCAAGGAAACTATTCTATAGCAATGTCTGAACCTTTAAAATGATCTGATATTGATATCAACTTTTGTTTTTCTCCTAAAAGCATGGCACATTTCCTCTCCACCCTCCAACTTGCAAAGCTTATTGATTATATTGTTTAGCCTGTGGCATAAGCAGACCCACATGCATTGTATTCTATGGAAGTGTTTGTGTTTGATTTGTCCCTTTCCTTGATGTCAAGAACAAAGTATTTTCGTGGAGCCCTTACTGTTCAGAACAGTAACTGGTGTCAATAGTTGATTCCTCAACTTGTTTTTTTTCACCTTTATTATCTTTTAGAATTGGAAAAGAGAGGAAGAGAAAATAGAACTATATTGGAAGCCAAAATGCCACTTTCTTTTGCTTGAAAAATCAGGGGATTATTTTTTTCTTTATATCAAACACATGGGTGGACTATCTACCCTTCTTTTCACAACTGCTTTCTCTAACTGGTGGTTTGCATCATCCACAAATGATTAGGATTAGTAAAATCCCTATCCTTCATAAAAAATTTGCTCTCAATAAGAGTTTTAAATGTTTCATATAAAAAAGACTATTACAATGAATTATCCTGACCCAAAGATGGTCAGCTGATATAATAATTTGTCCCATTTTAATTGGTGGCAATAATGCATTATCTTATTAAAAGTTAATATTTATTTTTGAATAAGTAGATTTAGATAGGTAAGAAAAATCTTTACTTAGTGATTAAATCATTTTATAATATCCCAAGCAAAATCTTTGCATCAATTGTATGTAAACCATGGACTTTCAGAGCACCAACTGGAATGTACTTTGTACTATAACTTAAATACTAATGAAGTCAACTGAAAATGATAGTCGTTAATCAACTGTGCCTTGATGGGGTCCCTGTGGACTGATAAAATTCACTATTATATGGATTTTCTCACAGTCTACAGCTGACTATTTTTAAATCTGATATATAATGCATTTTATTTTAATATGAGAAAGCATTTTTGGTATGTGTAACTTGTATTTAATACTCAAATGCTATAATCCTGTAATATGCACAAAATAGGTAGTAATAATCACCAGTGAAGACATACTAATTATTTTTAAAAGCTTAAAATAAATCCTAGTAAGAAAAATGTGTATTCATACACACAAGTTGAATCTTGATATTGAAGCAAGTATGTAAAACATGGAGAACAAATGTACACAATATTATTACATCCTTCTAGGCTAAGAAATGGTTAAATCCTTTAGGTTTTGATATGGAAAATAGAATTACTATTTTCAAATTTGACATGTAATAATTCCATAGCAATGTAAGTGTGTGTGTGTGTTTACTTATGCATGTTGTTTTGGGTGTGATTTAAGATACACATTTCAAATACTATGCTGTGTACACTTGAGAGCAAGCAAGGATAAGAAGTAAGACAAAGATAAACATTTAAAAATAGATATACAGGGCCCGCCCTGGTGGTGCAGTGGGTTAAGCAATGCACTGTGGAGCAAACTACAGCCACTTCAGCATGAGTTCGATCCCTGCTGCTGGCCAGGGAGGGGACCCACATGATGCTGCCGACCTCTCCTGCCTGGCCTGCTGCTCCCCTCAGCAGTATGTTTCTGTCAATCTGCCTGTTCTGCATCCTGCTCTGTCTGGTGGATTCTCTCACCACCCCCACACCTCTGGCCTGTACCCCAGTGCTTGTATAAATCTTAAAAAAATAAAAATAGATATATAGTTGTAATAACAGAAAAGATATATTTAAAAATTAATATACTATTTCTTGCTCTCTCTCTCTCTATATATATATAGTGACAGCAGAAAATTCAATGGCAATACCAAATCTCTGACATTGTTCAAGAAGTTCAGCTATTAGGATTTCAATAGAAAATTTTCATTATATGTTTGTAGCAAAACATGGAGTTATATAGAACAACTTGAATTTATCATATTTCCTACAAGAGATTCCTTGGTGCACAAATATATAATTACTTTAATTATCTCAGTATTACTTGTATTACTTGGTGAGCATCTCTTGAAGGGTATGTAACTCTTTCTGACTTGTTTAAGTATTAATAAATATGGTGATACATGTTATTTATTGGCTTCTTCTTGGGTCTGTGGAGTGTGAAAACTATTGGTATCATATACCTTTCATATATTAGAAATTGAACTCTAGGGAAAAGTGTAACATTTACCTAATTTTTGTAATGTTTTTCTTGGCTCCGAAAGTTGTGTATATAAAATACTTTGTTCAGTTTTATCTCTGAAGGTTGAAAAATAGCTCAGAATTTTCTCACAGTAAAATGGGAATAAAACAAGTGATAAAAGGGAGAAGAAAATAACTCAGAAATATAAACATATTAAAAAGACTCATGAACCTTAGCTGTATATTAATACAAATTAAGTCATAAGGAGACACTATTTTTTTAATGTTTTACTGTTTTTTTTTAAGATTTATTTATTTATGCATACAAGAACTGGGGTACAGGCCAGAGTCATGGGAGGTGAAAGATTTCACTAGAGACAGAGTGGGAAGCAGAACAGGCAGACTGACTGAAGCACACTGCTGAGGGGAGCAGCGGGCAAGACAGGAGAGGTCTGCTCCGCCATGTGGGTCCCTCCCTGGCCAGCAGCAGGGATTGAACCCATGCTACAGTGGATGAGGTTTGCTTCATAGCGTGTTGCTTAACCCACTGTGCCACCAGGGAGGCCCAGGAGACACTATTTATAATTGTTCATTTATACATACTTTTTAATTACTAGTATCTAATGGCTACGTTGTGTTGAATATGTATATTTAATATACAATTGCATATATCTACTTATATATAGGATTAATGACAAGTTTACTAAGTAGATCTTCTGGAAAACTATTTTGTTCTTTTACTGCTGGACTAAAATTTTTTCCCAAAGAAATAACAAAGTTATCTATATGATCAGTTTCTTTAAAATATATATATATATATTTTAAAGATTCATTTATTTATACATATAAGAGCTGGGGTACAGGACATAGGCACGGGAGGTGAGAGGGCTCGCCAGAGACAGAGTGGGGAGCAAAACAGGCAGATGGACTGAAATACTGCTGAGGGGAGCAGTGGGCAAGGCAGGAGAGGTTTGCTGTGCCATGTGGGTCCCCTCCCTGGCCGGGGATCTAACTTGCGCTGCTGTGCTGCGGATGCTTCACAGTGTGGTGTTCAACCCGTTGCACCACCAAGGAGGACCCGGTTTCTTTAAAATATATTTTTTAATCATTCCTTTATTCTTAGAAATATCACACTGTATTTTTTATATTGGATAATAAGGTTTTACTAAAATAAGGGGACATCGGGAAAAGTGACAGTAAAGAGTAGTATATTTGTCAGACTTGTTGCATTATCTCAAAGCAGTCTATTCAGATGTGGAAAGTGCTTGCTTAGGCCCAATTTCCAACCTCTGCATACTTTACTACTACAAGCCTAATCAATTCCTCTGAGATTATGGTAGAAAGCCATAATACTGATGGAGAATGTTTTATCCTTTGTGTATTCTGGAAGGGACAAAACTAATTAACTTACATGACAGATCAGAGCAAAACCATTGGCCACACTAATATCTTAATCAGCCAGGCGAAGTTTCCAGTAGTGGTAGAAAAGGCACACTTCATTTGCTCCTATTCATCCTTCTGATCACCTCTTTCTTCCCCACTCATATCCTCTTCCTGAGAAAAGCAGTAAGGCCTTCAAGGGATGTGTTTGAGATAATGAAGAGGAGACTAAAAAAGGAAAAGGAAGGAATCAAATAAACATGATAGCGTATTATGACACAGATAGGAACAGAGAGTCCCTAGCTATCAAAGCTTATTTAAAATTATGACTTCTTAAGCAATATATATTTCATAGTGTGTTGATATTTACTGATTCCACCAGAGGGACCAGTGCATGCAGGTGATTACCTGGCTATGTGCAGGTAAGAAAGGAGTCAGAAATAATGTGCATGAAAATCCCCAGTGTTAGCACAGTGTCTGCATTAGTAAAGAAAATAAGGAAACAACTCCAAAAAATCAGATGTTTCTTTATCTATTGGAGCAAATTCCTTGTAACTCCTTGATAATAATTGATCTTTCCCAGAGGTAAAGATGATAGTATTCCATTTACAATAGGCCTCTTCTGAAATAGCTGGTCTCTGTCTCAGGAAAGGGGCCAGCCCAGCAAAACAGAACATCGAAAAAAGCTTGTATCTTGTCACTTAAAAATATGACAGTATTTCAGAAACAGCACTGAATACTTTATGAAATGTTATTTTTTCTCCTCCATTTTATATTTCATTCTATATTTTATAGTATGAAAGAGTAAAAGCAAAAATGTGCCTGTTAAGTGTCGGGGCAGAAATGCTTAGGTGTGTATAGTGTGATGTTGAATTTAAGTTAATGTATTAGTAATATAAATCACTTGTGAGTAAATGGAATAAAATAAAAATGCATTTCAGTCTGTAATTCCAATACATGATTATCAAAATAGAAGGGGGCAAAGGAAAGGCAAGTTGGGTAAAAGAAGTCAATTTTGTGGTGAAAGATACAATTAGAATTTTAGGGGTAAACTTTAGGGTAAATTTTAGTATAAATGCATGTTGATTTGTAATTATGTACATCTGAAACATGTGTTATTTCAGTAAAGAAAACAAAGCAATAAAATATAATTGTTTCTTAATGAATTAAGAAAAATTGATACAAACATTTGCTTTACAGAATAAAAATTTGGTAGGTATTAGATTCATTCAAATGCCAGATCTTTATTTACTCCTTTACCTTTTGCAAAGTATAAGTATACTCTGGAAAATTTTTAGTGAACCAAAATATTTTGTCACCAGCAATTCCCTTTTGAGTGGATTTGTCTGAAAATGTGTGATATGATTTTGTGGTAACTGCATATCTGAATTAAACCTAATACCTGAAGAACTCACCACAGCCTTGGGTGCTTAGAATGAGTGGGAAAGGGTTATAGACTCAGTGTGCCTATCTGCTTAAAATACTTTGAGTTAATTTGAAAATTTGAGGTGTCTTTGAGCCCACCATCTTTCCAGCCCTTGAACAAACCTAGTTTCTGCCCACCAAGTAAATAAATACCTAATTAATAAATAAAACTCATTGTGCGCTATCATTGATGAGAAGGGTAGTGAGGAACATCAACCTTACCCCTTCATTTGACAACTTGTTAATGACACAAGGCAGAGAAGCAGGTGAGGGCTTTTCCTTCCCCAGCTGCTGTTGGCAGAGTCGTCACAATATTGCTCATGTCAGTGAGCTAAGAGAATGTGACTGGGCATGCGCAGCAAGCAAATGCCTTGGTCCCTAAGTAACAGTTACTTTTTGTCTATCACGACAATGAAATTTGCTTCCCTAAATCTTACACATGTGACTGCAAACATTCCAATTTCTTCTTCGGTTCACTATCTCCATGGTTTATGGAAGTTTTGTTTATTCCCTGTTTTCAAGTAGTCACCTTTTGTTTAATGTTATAGCAGTTACTACGTCTAGGTGCTCTGAAATGTTTTTCTTCTTCCACTCTTTAAAGTATTCCCATCTATTTTTTCTATCAGTAGAGTTAAGTCATGTGAACTTTAGAAGAAGAAGTAAAAAAAGCCAGTGAACTTTGCTAGATGTGCAGCTTGGAAAAGCTTTACGCAGGGACTGCAGAATACTGTGATATGTGGAGTGTAATTGAACACAACGGTCATGCTGATAACAGCAGTGAAGAGAAAAAAACTGGCCTGTGAGTGTATAGCTTGGGAAGGGGAGGGTGGGGGAGCAGCCACCACATCCTGTAAAGTCACATCTTTCACTTCCACAGACTTGCTTCAGTAGTCAGCTGCATTACTTCCCCAGGACCGTGAGCCACTTAAACCACACTCTGTTAGTTTCATGTCATAACGAAATTGAAAACGGGAAGTTCTGAGTTATAATAGGCAGGTTTGATGAACTTCATGGATTCTTTGAATAGGTCAGAACCCTACACTAGGTAGTGCTTTGCATTTTCTTCTGCAGTAAATTGCCCTGCACCAGAGTGAGAAATCATGTCATATTTTATTATAAAACCTGGGATCTCAAATCAAGGATCAATGAGACTTTAAAAAGTATGCTTATTAAGAGTTGGCAGCGGCATGCAAGGCCACAGGGCTTCAAAAGCTTTACCTAATTCCTTTGTTTTTTTCACTTTCTTATTTCAATAGTCTTTTATAAAGATTTCACTAGTATTAGAAGAAGCAATTACGAAACCCAGGTGCAATGATAAAGCCAACCTAAAATTCTTTTAAATACAGAATTTTAAGAGACCTTTTGGAGACCTACACGTAACAATTTAATATTCTCATTTTCTGCTTATCTGACAATATTTACTTCTAATAAAGAGAAATATTCATACATAATACAAAATACAATTGGCTCACAAAATACTTTACAAATACTACTTATACAAATACTAAATACTTATACAAATACTAAAATCTTCGGAATATTTCCACAACATGGAACTTTTTTATTTCTCTCCTATGTTGACGTTTAATAGAAGTTCTGCCTTTATGAAAATGTTGTAAAACTCTGATATAGTCCCTTCTACTGGGACTCTAAAGTCAGTTTGTTTCAATCATTAATTCAAATTATGTAGGATATAGTGGAGTGTACTTTACATGATATGCCAGTAAACTATGCAAAGCAGTAACCTTCCTTTAATTTTGTTTATTCTGAATGATTCTACCCCTATAAAGACATATTTTCAATATTTTTAAAGAACATCACTTTTGATTTTTAGAAAACATGATCAATTTCCACACTGGTTCATACACATGTACATGAATACACCCATATATATTTACACATCTATATGCTTGGTCAAAGAAAAGCTTTGAGTCACATGCTTACTTAACAGCTTGTACTACGCAAGGGGAGTGTCAAATACTATCAGTTAAATTAGCAAGGGCATTTTCAGGAAAATTGATTTTTGGAGTCTGAAATCCCTGAAATCACTCAAAGTCCTTGTTGCTTTTCAGGTGCCCCATTAATCTTTATAGGCCTCTATTGACATTGGTGGCGGCTGCTTTAACATGCAGTGCTTAGGGCAGATGTGAGCAGAACACCGTGGCCCAGGGATTCAGGTCTAATTCAAGAGAACTCAAAATTGGCCTTTAAACTAAACAGAAAATGATATAGAAGGGATTTGTAAAGACAGGCGTGTAAATTACAACATTGGTGCTCACCTATACCCTGTGAAGCTGTTTTGGGGGAAGAAATTGTTTCTTGAATTATCTCCCTTGCCATTTCATGCAGCTTGACATTTAATAATTGCATGCCTGAAAAACAAATGTTTCTCACCAAATTCTGTCTCTTAATGGTGGGTGTTTTGGAATTTAGAGACAAGTTAGGACTGGAATTTTGGTAGGGAAAGAAAAGAAAGTAGACCAAAATCCACAGAGCACAGATTCAGGCATAAAAGAGCTATTGATGAAATGGAAGCTTAAAGTATGAAATAAGAGAAAACATATAAAACACTACCATGAAACTTTGCAGTATTTCTAAACCTAGAAGCACCTTATTGGTAGCCTGAGACCAATCTGATAATTTTAAGGGAATGTTTCTCATCTCAAGGAAGACAAAGATATAAAATTGCTATAGATTTTCACTTTTTATCCATAGATGTAGTTCGTGCACAGCTAATAAGAATAAAACCCAAAAATAATTAACACCCAGGGGGTTTGAAAATTATTGAAGTAATTTCTTAAAAATGAAAGACCAAGGCTAGTTTCCTCTCTGACTTACCACTTTCAAACTCTGTTGCCACTGTGGCCTCTTCCTTAAATCCAGTTCTCTGAGTAGAGCAATTGGCCATCTTTCTGTGGCTGTAGAACACTCTTCTTGGCTCTTGCTGTCCACATATTTTAATCTGTGCAAACAGTCTAGATGGTGTGATGCAGACCCATTGGCATACTACTGAAAACATGAACAAAGCATTTAAAAATAATCAAGGCAGAAGTGATTTTGGTGGTGAGTACCAAAAGACCATGATTGTGGTGATGATATTGCCCTAGTGCCTGGGAAATCAGAATAAGTCTGCTAAAGCTTGAGATACAATCCTTCTCTTTGAAGCATCTTCTTTCATGTGAAAATGAGAGAAATTAAATATAGACAGACAGATAAAAAGGATTTACTCCATTTTCAATGTAATTTATTTTCAGTGCTTCCTTTCGCTGCTTTATTTTCTACATTAAACTCTATAAACGCTCTCTTGATTAAGTTCCCCCAGCCATCTCTGAGTGAAGCAGTCCAAGACAGACATGGATTTGGTCATAAAGTGCATTTTATTCCTCTTGTCAAAACAACAAAAAAAGTTAGGAGGATATCTGAAATCACATAAAACATACTCAAAAAGAAGGAGCGAGGCATTAAAATCTTCTAATATCCTACTCGCAGAGAGAATAACTGCATGAGGATAATTCAGACATTGAAATTAACCTGAAAAAAATATTCACTCTCTCTTTTAAGAATAGTATGGGGACAGGCTTGACTTGTTATCTTTTCTCTGGATATGTTAAAATAGGAAAAAATAAACCAGCAACAATGGGATATTCGAATTTAATCATCATTTTGCCAAAAAGATGCAGATACTTATATAGATTTAAGCACTGTCACTTTATTTTTTTTAAGATTTATTTATATGTGCATACAAGAGCTGGGATACAGGCCAGAGATGAAGGAGGTAAGAGGAGTCACCAGAGACAGAGTGGGGAGCAGAACAGGCAGATGGACTGACATACACTGCTGAGGGGAGCAGCGGGCAAGGCAGGAGAGGTCTGCTGCGCCATGTGGGTACCCTCCCTGGCCAGGGATTGAACTCACAGTGCTGTGCTGCGGATGCTTCACAGTATGGTGGTCAACCCGCTGTGCCACATGGGAGGCCCCCAGCACTGTCACTTTAATCAGTACTGGATAAAAGAAAATCTGTATAAAGTATGCATATTCTTTGATGTCTGCTTGTACATATGGACAAGAGTTTGTTCAACAATGTAAACATTAATCCTCGGGGACCTGACCTGTGACTTTGGTGGATGATGATGGTACAGACATGAAGGGCAGGAGCAGTGCTGTCTCACCCCAGCCAGAATCTCCTTTAACTGCAGTCAAAGTTACAACCTTGGGTGGATCCTGACATTTTCATGAGTTTTCCAGTATACAAAATAAATACAATAAATGCATTTGAGTTTACTTCATCAATAAAACAACTCAGTCTCTGAGATTAGATTGGTGGTATGTTTTCATGCTACCAATGGGGGGATAATTTGGGGGAGCATTACCTGACTGATACACAGTTCTAGATCTGAGAAGAGATTTAGCTGGGGTAACTCCTAATCTTTAGATTACAAAGTTACAAAATTTCTCAATCTTTCTACCACCTCTGTATTTTTCCCTTTTGTTGTAGAGGTTTTGTGTTTTATCAACACATCAAATAGCCTTTATTCCCCCACCATGAATAAAAGTAGAATTTCTTTTGTGATCTTGAATGCGAAATAGCTTCTATAAACTTCCAACAATGTCAGAGTCCTCTGCAACTCACTGTACTATACCAATCATACCGAACCTAAGAAGAAAACTTCAGGTCTTAAAGCCCTTCACACATTGGTGTTAATTTTGCAGGGTTTCTTCTGATGCTCTCGAAGCCGGGGCATGATATTTCGATGAAAGTACAGGGAAATGAAAAATTTCATAACAGTGAACTACCTAATTAGACACTCTTGGAGGCAGACAGAATGAGAATATTGCATACTTCACAACTTTTTCCCCCAGCATTGACCTTGCTTCATATATAAAATGAAAACAGCATTGAGACAATGGCATAATTTAATGACCAAAGTAAATGGTTCACTGCAGGTCAGATGGATTATTTTTAGCCTCTGTAATGAGCAAATCAAATCACTGCCTGATTTATATGGTCAAATGATGCACATTTAACTATAAAAATAACTGAACATGACAAATAATTTGAACTGTGCCCAGTTAACAACTTAATGATTTTTGCCAATTTCATAAAAAACATCTTGCTATAGGCCCATAATGACAAACATCTACACAGATGTCAAAGAACATTTTGAAAATGTTTCTACTCAGTGATAAGTAAGAAAGTTAGAAGAACTCTACTACAATTCAAATCCCGCTACAGGGCTGAGAAATGTTAATATACTTTATTAATCAATTATGCTTTTAAAAAAACATGGTATGGGCATCCTTGATGGTGCAGTGGGTTGAGTGCCGCACTGTGAAGCAGCTGCAGCACAGCAGCACTAGTTCGATCCCTGGCCAGTGAGGGGACCCACAAGGCGCAGCAGACCTCTCCTGCCTCTCCTGCTGCTCCTCTCAGCAGTGTATTTCAGTCCATCTGCCTGTTCTGCTCCCCACTCTGTCTCTGGTGATTCCTCTCACCTCCCATGACTCTGGCATGTACCCTATTTTTTGTAGGTATAAATAAATAAATCTTAAAAAATATAAAAATAAAATAAAAAACATGGTAAATCTTAAGTTAGCAACTAATCGACACAAGTGAGAATATCTTCTTTTCACGAAAGATATAATGAATGTATATGGTGAGGCCCACGCTATTTGTACTGTCTGACAATGGTGTGAGTATGAGGGACACTCTTGAGATGTCAGGGTGCTCCACAAGCTGGCACCCGCCGGATCTCTGTTGTTTTGGCTGATATTAATGTCACCATTTTGTAAAAGGCATGCTGAGTGCTAACTGAAAATTACCCACGAGGTGTGGTTGTAAGACTGGCTGTTTTGTTAAACAAAATAATTGGCTGCTCTGCATTTTGATGATGAATTACTGGTTGGTAAATAATGTAACACAAAACTTTCTAAAATTGATAAAGACCACCAATACCAAAAAACTAAATAGTAAAAGTTGTAACCGGAATGTGGTTATTCAGTAATAACAGCTCAAAAGTTAGTTATTAAGTAGTTTCCCAAACTTGAACATCTACTTTGGGGAACTAGCCCGAGGACTGAGAAATGACTTCTGTAGCTTGGCCCATTATGAAAGGCTCTGTGTTCCTAGGTGATGAATAAGTCAAAATACTTATTCCTACCTTCCTTCCTCCCCTCTTCCCCTCCCTTTTGCCTTTGTTCTGCTTAAATTGTGATTGCAAGTTTTAGGTTCAGGATATAGTTAGGTTAGTAGTTACTTTTAAAAGATCATATGGAGTTTGGATCTAAGTTAAGTTTTGATTTTAGTATTTCCCCTTTATCGGAGACCTGTAGTTTTAAACATTATAATCTTGGCCTTGTGACTAGTAGTTTATCCTACACTCAAAGTAAAATAATAAATTCATTAGGTTGTGATTGTGCAAAATTGCTGTGCTGGCTTTAACATTAATAAATAACTGTGTAACCACTACGATCAAAAACACTGATGGGAATGTTATTTTGCAGGAAGGTTTCACTTTGTAATAGTATATGTCATTAATCGTAGTTGGAGATCGTAAAACCCCAAATTGTTTTTAAGAAAAATTGTAATGCTTGTTATTTTCCTGCTCTATACACATGTTGATGTAATCCCATTGCCTGCTTGTAATGTATAAAGACCTGCCTAGTCTGTCGGTAGGAGATACCTGCACCATGAGTGTCTGTGTCTTCTCACTCCCTCTCCCCCTTCCCTCATCAAGTCTGCCTAAGCTGTCCATCCTGTGAGGATCCTGACCATTGCTGGAAATGGATTCCCTCATGTATATATTATATACATTAGCTTTACAGATTTTGCATTCGTGTACCTTTTATAATCTCTTTAGCATGTCATGATATTATAATAGATGATCAAATAGCCACTATTGTCTTGTGTAAAAATGCCTATTTATTCATAGAAAGTAATTTGAGATTCCCTTAACCTTGCTGTTTTCTTTCATGTCATTGCATCTTTCCACAGGACAGTCCCTCTTCCCTTTAAACCCTTTTTATACTTATCAACTTGATAAATTTCTATTCATCATGTATGATCTTTATGAAGTCTTTCATTGTCTCTCACCTTTCCCTGTACTTCAATCAGAGTTAGATGGGGTTTTTCTTTTCATCTTGTGGTAATTTTTGATAGAATGCCTCTATTATGGCTTTTTTCATATTTCGCTAGCTGTCTACACACTGCCCCACCCCCAAACCCAATGCCTGAATGAAAGAACCATAGTATATTGATTTCTGAAACCCTGCAGTTTAACTCAAAACCTGACACAAAATAGGTGTTCAATATATATTCGTTGAATAAATGTGTTAGGTCAGGTTTCATAGAAACAGCCTGAGACCAAAATACTTCTGCAATGATTTATCGAGGTAGAGCTCTCAGGAGAAACTGTAAGTAAGTGAGGAAAGTGGAATAGCATGCAGAGTGAGGAACTGAGCAAATATGTGATCAGTTAAGGCAAAGCTTTAGCTGATTTCCAGGTAACAGTGGTGTGTGAGGGACACACCAGAGTTGTTCTCTCTTGGGGCAAGAGTATTGGCTAGACATTCCAGTATTAGCTGTGGGTCAGCTGGGGAAATGGAACATTAAAAATTTCAGACATTTCCAAGCAAAACAGCTCCAGTTAGCCCAGCAAGTCTCTCGAGAAGGGCTACAGTTGTGCAAAATCAGCCATAATCACTCAGCACGACCATAGGCTGGGTGTACCCACCCAGGAGAGGCCTCTGGGTAGGGTAACAAGTGCTTGAAAATACAAAGGAAATACAGACCCACTCTCCAAGGTATCGTGGAGAATGATTCATGTGGAAGACAATGATTAATGTGGAATTTCAGAAAGAATTCAAGCTTAGGAGCAGATCCTTGGTTGAAATTCTAGCTTAGCATGTGTAACCTGAGGCAGGTCACCATACCTCTCTCGTCTCAGTTTCCTTCTCTGAGAAACTATGATAAGATCTATTTAATGTGATTCTGCTAAAGTTTAAACAAGATATATGTATGTATTATATATCTTCATATCAACTTACAAAGTGCTTAGTACAGAGTCAGTGCATTATCATGTATCATTACATTTACTGTGCTCAAAAATGCATACCATTTTGCCAAGAAAATTGTACTGAAATTTTTTAACAATGAAAGTCTTCTCATACATTGGGATTTTTGATGTATAGGATGCAGAGCAGAGAGAGAAGCAAGGTTGACTTTCAGTTTTAACTCAAAACATATCTAACTACCTTAGGTAATTTTCCTTCCCTTGAATCACTCTTCATCATTACCCTAATTTGCTTTCTTCAGAGCTCTAGTCACTATTTAAAGTTGTCAAGATGGATTACCACTTTTGTTTTATTGCCTGCTTCTCTCCCCAAATGAAATTGAATCTCTTTAAGGGCAGCTACCTTCTTTCTTGTTCAAGGCAACTTCCTTGGCATAAAACCCTGCCTGGTACATTGTTGGTGACTGTCTTCCGGCTGTTATAAATTATCTTATCAAAATCTCATGCTTGTTTAAACTTACAGACAGGGCTGAATGTGTTGCCACTTAGTGGAGCTCAAAGGCCACACCTGCTGTAGCTGTTCTATGACCTATTCGAACACTCTTATTCTCTAAGAGACATGCATGTCACTAGTATTATTAGTCATTTAGCCATTAATTATGACAACTCCTGGCAGACACATATTTCATATTTCCAACTCAAGCAAAGTTTCAGAAGTTCTATGCACTTAAAACATCGATACTACTCAATTAATCTTGTCAAGAGGCAAGACACAGAATTGCCATCTAGTTCTTGAACCAGTATACTGTGCATCTCTGTATGCTATTTCTGCATGCCTAATTTTAGACTGCAAATGTCTCTGAACAGAACCATATGATTTTTTAAAAAAATAAATGTTTAATACTGAAATAAAATCAAATTGCCTAAGTCCCTGCTAAAAATTTCATTGCTTTCCAAATTAAATGACTCTTTCAGGGACTGCTCAATGTGTCAGTCACCTTTAGTAATGAAATTTGCTTAAAGAAATAAGCATATAAGAATTTTATGGTATGTCTTCATTACATTGGAAAACTTCAAAAATTGGTTTTTAATTTAATCATTTGTTTCCTAGAACTCCTTGTTGATTTAAAATAGTTGATAAATTCATCTTGACATTGACTTTATTTAATTATGATAACTCTTAAGGAGAAAGATTTTGGAACTGTGTAACCGTGGACTGCAGAGACCATTTGAGTTACCCACAAAGTACCCATTTCTAATTTGTAGATACGTCTTTTAGTTCTCTGTGCTGTGTTAGCTTGGTAAAGTGCCCAAATGTTCCTTACATCAATGACAAAAATACTAAGGTACATGAGTTGTGCTGTAGTGTAAATGCTCTGGGATGATGCTTGAAAAGTCCTTTAATTATAATTTCTAACTTCAAGACATGGAATTAATGAAGTTCGTAATTTCATTGGTCTTTGTTAAACAGAGCCTATTTGGTTACAGATGAATCTATGGTTACCTATACATTAAGTGAATAACTTTGTAAGATGAACACTTTTTGCAATAAATCACTTACGATAGTCTTAGTAAAATAAATTCTTATACTTAGTTTAATTTTCTTTTATTTAACAAATAATACTTCTTTTATCAAATGAGACACCGACAACAATAACAAATTGAAGAGAAGAAAAACAGGTAAGAGTTCAAAGGGCACTGGTTACAACTACATGATCATTTCCTTTCAGTAACAACTACTACAAAAATTCTATCACAAACACACTTCTAACTCAATCTTTCTACAGCTCACCTGAACTGAAATAGTTCTTTCCTGAACAAAATAAGTTTATATAATACCCAAAGTGAACATTAAATATATACTTCTTCTCCTATTACAAATACAGTATATATTTTTATACATTTAGTAAACATAGAAAAAACAAAATAAGGAAAATGCAGTCTTATTACTCATCACCATAAAAAAAATCACTATGTTTTTGTTGTATCACTTTCTCCTATAAGAACACACAATTATAAAAATGGCATTGTATAGTATATCAAATCTTGTTAAATCTTTTGACACTTGGCCATTTATGAGATGTTTCAATTCAGTTAATACATTTTGCCGACTGGTTGATGGCTTACTTTACTATTATTATTTTATAAATTATTACTTATTTTTTTTTTACAACTAGCAATGATCCTACTGAATCATAAAATATCTGAAGCTTGAGAGTTTACCTTTTAGTAACTTATATTGTTGTCCTTTACTTAATTTTACTTGGTTCATGTGTTTCTTTGACTTGCATCCTCAGATGTCTTAGCTTCCTCTGATTTATTTGTTTTGAAAACTGATTTTCATTTTCTTATGAATACAAGAGCTGGGTGTAGGCCAGCTGTACAGGGGAATGAAAGGATTAACCAGATATAGAGTGGGAGCAGAACAGGTAGAGCTACTGAAATACACTGCTGAGGTGAGCAGCAGGAGAGACAGGAGAGGTCTGCTCTGCCATGTGGGTCCTCCCTGGCTGGGAATTGAACTCATGCTGCAGTGGCTGCCAAAATCTTGATAGCACTGAGACTTTAACCCCTGGGTCACCAGGGAGGCCCCTTCTTCTGAATTTTTTATACTATTTTAACTATTAATTTACTGCCATTTGTTCTGTATTTTCTTGAGGAACATAGGCTATCTGGATGTTGATCTCTTGTTGTTTCATTATAACATTTTCTCAGGTCTTCCATCATTTTTATGGCTGTGTTCTCTGCATCTCAGAAGCATTTCTTAAACATGTCCTACAACACTCATTATGTTTATTATCTTGGTTGATTTGTTCAATGTTACTTCTAATATACTTACAATTATGTTGTGACATTTTCCTATTTCTTTTGTGAGCTTTTCCAACCCCTTTTTGGTTGTCATATCAGAGTGTTTTCATCTCTTTTTCATGGAGATCATGTGTTCTTAATTCCTTAGAGCAAAAATTATAGGCCCCATGTAGTTTTTAGGTTTGTTTTTCTTTTATTAAAGTTATGGTATTGGAAACCATGTTCTTATCGACTTTTCAAAAATTTTTATACTATAAAACAGTTTAATAAGTCTCCTCATTTTTTATCCAAATGAATGCATATTACCTATGACATTATATTTTTCTTTGCAATGCTATTCCATTGGTAACTTATGTTCACATATAAAGTCTTAGGTTGAAGCAGAGTCTGGGGAATGGAAAGTTTATCTTAGATTGAATATTGTTCTAGAAGGAGAAATCCTTTTCTGTATAATTTCTTCTTCTTGCTGTTTAAACTACGTGCAGACACCAGCTTTCATCACCTAAGGTATACTATATAGTTGTGCTGGGCTTTCTTCCAATTGCTCTCATCAGTATTCTAGGAGGAAAGCATTGTACCAGTATGTTTTTAGATGTGTGTGCATATATGTGTATATATATACACACATATATAGTGTGTAAACTTTATACTATATTTACTATTTTTACAAAAATTTAAATTTATATATTTCTTTAAAATGTGGTTGGTTATAAAAGTTTCTATTTATACAAGAAACATAAAGTCACACAGTTAAAATAGGTTGAACGACTGGTTATAAAATACAATTAGTATAAAATAAATCTTCTTTTTACTTTTCAGTAGATATTAAATTAACTAAATGAAGTTAAATTTCCTGGAAAATTCAGCAAATATAAATGTTGTAAAATGTTTATACTACAGGAAGTGAAAGTATACCATTAATTAAAATTAAGAAACACTTTTAAACTAATTTTTTAAATTATACATTATAATACAGGTTTTATCCACTGGCATTTGTACAACATTGGGTGGAGATGATATTTAGTTTTGTTAAAAATGTAAAGTTTAGACTATTATGCCTCTTTAATTGTAATTTGCCCTGATGATACTATATGGTGAATCTTAAAGGATCCAAGAAAGTGTTTGCAAAGGCTATTAACAGTACTGATACCTGAAATATAATGTAAGGTTATGTACAATCTCAAGCAGCGGTGGCATAAAATTAGATGGTTATCAAGGTGATAATCTCTGAATTTGAGTTCAGTGTTCTAGAAATTAAAAAAGGAAAAAAAGTGAAAACTAGATCCATTTGGGACTGATTTTAAAAGTTCTCTATTAAAACATCATTCAGATTAGGTATGGCTGGTGAATGGGAAAATTAGTAATTTGTTCAACCCCAGAATTCATATTTCTGATTGTTTTCATAAAATCGAAATGACTCTTAAAATTTCTGATCTGACAAGTAACCTTTCCTGAACACCACTGAGCATTCAGCCTCAAAGCTCTAGGCTTTGTGTGGACTAGCTACCCCCTGCGCTCACACACCTTCATGGCTCTTGCCCTCTCTCTCCAGATTTCTGTTTACATGTTACTTTATCAGAGCCTTCTACCATGTTGCCCCAAAACATCTCCTTTGCTGCTCTTTTCTCTATCCCTTGTTTTTTTCTCCTTTCAAACAAAATTACCCTTGGGTAAGTATTTACTTTGGGCAAAGTGTGAAAAGATTCAACAATTAGAGATAGTACAGTGACTCCAAAACCCTCAATCAGAGGGGACACTTGCCAGGCTCCAGGTGAGCCAGGCATTAACCCTTTACTGGGAAGACCAAGAGTTTGAAGGGGACCAGAGAAAGTCTAGAATGGTTAGGACAATGGAGTTGCACTTGAGCAACTATTTCCATGTAGTACAGAAATATTTCAATATTTTTGCAATCTATGCAGTTATATCAGCCCACTCTAGTGGACCACAGACTTTATATTTACTTCACATTTTTGAGTTTGGGTCTCCTGCTTCTAGAATATTAGTTCTGTATAAATAGGGACTTTTTTCTGTTTTATTCACTATTATTTTCTCAAATCCCAAAGCAGTGTCTTCCTTCTAGTAGGTACTCAATGAACATATGTTTAATGAATGATATGTAACATACTTACATGAAAGGGGAAAATTCAGAATTGATGATTTCTTTCCTAAGTATTACAGAAATATTCTTCAAGAAATGTATCTATAGTAGTTCAATATTATTTTCCAGTATTTGAGGATAGTGTTTTCTATTTTAACAGTATAATGGAATCTCAATTCTATATGTGCAGATGGCCGCACAGTTGAATTCTGAAAGAAGTGATAGTCAAACACAAAATACAACACACCATTATTAAAATGTTTTGAGTCTACAATATATGCAAACATATGTATTCCAAATTAATAGGTTGATCTAGTAATTAGGTATGTAGGTGTGTTCTGCTAATTATTACATACATAAAACATATCATTAGTAGAAATATTAAAATATGGGACAAATGAATTGAGCAGTATTCAAAATTATATTTTATTTTTGTTACTATTTCAATCTTTTTCAATAAAAACTAAGACAATAAGACAATATTGATACCTAATAATAGCAACATTTAGTGCTACTAATATTATGTATTCTATATAATTTTCCTGGAAAATATTTCCACAATGCTTGTGATAAAATACCTGTGTGTAAGATAATTTGTTTGCTTTTCAGGACTCTCACAGATGAAAAAGATAGCCTTGCAAAAGCACAGACATTCAAATAGTAAAAGAAATCACCAGCTATACTTATCAAATAATAGATGTTTATTTTGAAATTTTATCTATCTGAGCAATTATGCAAAGAATTTTAAATTTTGCTTGTCAGTTTCTATCATCCCTAATGTCCACTAACTGTTCATTCAAACACCTTAAAAGAGGGTATATTTTTATCAGCTGTATATAAGCCACTCTGAGGCTCCACATTTGGAATTATTAAAAACAAATTTAAAGATGTACCTTTAAGGGCTTCACTAGTGGTGCAGTGGGTTGAGCGCAGCCACTGCATCATAAGTGAAGCATCTGCAGCCACTGCATCACAAGTTCAATCCCTGCTCAGGGATGTGGCCAAATGGTGCAGCAGACCTCTCCTGCATTCCAGCTGCTCCCCTCAGCAGTGTATTTCGGTCTGTCTGCTTGTTCTGCCCCTGCTCTGTCTATGGTGAATCTTCTCACACCCTGCACCTCTAGCCTGTACCCCAGTTCTTGTATGCATAAATAAATTAAAAAAATGTACCTTTAAATGACATCATATTGATATAGTCATAGAGGACATGTTTAGGTAAATTTGGGAAAAAACAATTAGACAACATCTCCAAAGGACTGTTTACAAAGTGCTGTCTTTATAGCATGTACATTCCTTAAAAAAAGTTACTTTCTTCTGTGCTGGAGGATTATGGTACTGGCCAGTGGGCATGGTATACTAACACACATGAAAAGGTGTGAAACTGTACCACTCAATTATGTACTTGTGTTGTAAACCAATGTTGCTTTGATACACATGTTCTCTTCTTTCCTCAAACAGGTCATTAAGCCCCCATGTGAAGATCCTCCCCTCTTGTTCCAGGAAGAGGAAAGACATTCTTATCACCAGAGATGAGGAAATGGGGGTCACTTAATCTTGCTAAACTAAACCTCATCTTTCTAATTATGTCTTCACCCTTTACTACTGGTTCAAATCCATTTATCTTTCAATTCTTCAGATATGTATTATTTCTTTAGCCTGAAAGGTATATAAGTTTTCTCCTCTGGCTACTTCTTTAGGTCTTCATTATCTTGTAAAGTTTCCTGTGAACATGTAAAAATTCAACAAAGTGTGTATGTGCTTTTTCATTATTAATCTGTCTGTGGTAGTTTAATTTTTAGACCCAGCCAGGGTCCTTAAGGTGGTGTAGGAAAATTTTGCTCTTCCCTACAGATGTAACTGACAACCACTAAATTGGAAATAGTGCTTTATATAAGTTCACAGACTTACTTCTGATAACGTTGCAAAATACTGAAAAGCTATTGTTATTTTGGTTTGGATAATTATAAATCCACATAAATTGGCATGTGCGGGCTATAACCTGCTATATGTGCTGGTGTGGATGGCTGAGCAAGTAGATGCTGCTCTTCCAGAGCCCTCTCCCCTCAGTGAAACCTGAGTGTGGAGTGGTAAGTGACTTTCTGACAAACAGATCTATTGAGAGCACTAAGGTCAATCCATTAATTAAATCAGAATGAGGCTTAATTCCTTCTTCATGTTCAGGACAAAAAAATGATTGGTGAGTTTTGAATACTCACTTCCCATGCCCAAAAGACACAGGTTGCACCCACTTTTTCTAGTGCAACATCTGGAAACAGTCATTTGGAACCTAAATATACAACCAACATTTGCCACTACTATATATATAGCCTTTGGGAAAATTCTATAAAACAGAATTTGTCTTTGTAATATAAAACCATTTGATAAGTGTTAAATACCCAATTTTTTTTCTCTTAAAAATTTTACCCAGATAATCACTTCTATATCAGGGAAAAAAACAGATTCAATTTTTACAAGGGGTAACTGTATAATAGTTAATTTCATTAACTCCAGACTGTTTGTGTCTTCAAATGTAGAAAAAAAACAAACTTGAGAAGACTTAGAGATATAAAATTGATATGTACATATGTCATCTTACAGCCTCTTCCTTTTTGTTTTATTTTCTAATATCTCTTATTAGTTACTTCTCCTTTACTAAGCTGAAAAAAGTCAGTGTTAATCATACAAGATACTAGGAAATATATAAATATATAAATTCCAGTAGATTCCAGCTGTTACTTTTGGAACAATTGTTCAATATTCTTTTTTTTTTAAGTAATGAACTTTTTAAAATCCATCCATATATTTCATCAATTTTCAGTATATGGAAATGTTCATATTTTATTAAGGATGCATCAAATTATAGGTAACAAAATCAAGTTTTGACTATAAAGACTTCTTCCTTTTCTTTAGCGCTTCCAAGGGAATGAGAAAAGGAAGCTGTTTAATTGACATCTTGTTGTAAGACTCCAAACTGTCAGAATCATTAGAAGGCAGATTAGTTTTACATATTGTTTATTATCATACTGGCAAAAGGGTGATGACAAGGGGCCTGCTTCCTGCTCACCTTGGCATAAGTTGGATATTCATGGGGGAAAAATTTTTCTCTGGAATTGGGGAGGGTAATTGAGCACAGAAAGGACCAAGGAAAACACACTCTCTGGTTGAAATGAGTACTATGGCACCTTCATTTAAGACCTTTTCCAATTGCTGATGGACTAATAGTTTGTGCTGAAGAGCTTAATACAATTCATATATTTTTTTCCCTTCACTCTTTAATAGAACATGATTATGAGGGATACAATGTTCTTGAAAAAAATATTTCTGGTTTTATCAGTGTGTGTACACAAACATACACTTGTATGTGGTTGCCTGTGTGGGAGGGATGTTTATGCATTTAGTGGATAACTGATTTTCCTAATGTGGTTTATCTAACCCAAATGAAGCACAGGGTTAGCAAATAAATCTTCTACCACCTAAGAAGAATGTATGAAATTCAAGCTACATAGGACACTTTGACTTGATATTAGTTGAGCTTGCTTTGGTTTTGCTATTTTTGAATTCTAGTTCACCCAGTGCACACTCCTGAGCTTACACAAATTTCCAGGCTGGTCTATTGAGAGGAAATGACAGTTTAAAATTATTTAAGGTAGTGGTGACAAGTAGAATGACTGTTTTTCAAATCTGTGCTTATGGTGTTATAACCCTTTATAAATGTTTGCCTCAATATTTGAACTGAAAAGGTAGAGAAAACCAAAAATCCTGGGCCAACAAGGAAGTAAATCCTGGAGGGCTGAGACAGGCCAGCATCACTTTGTGCATAAACATTGATAGATTGCAGATTCACTTCAACCTTTGCCTATTTCCAGGTTTCTGTTTTTGGCACACTTTGTATGCTTACTTGACCTGTCCTGTCATCACCTAAAAGACAACTACAGATATGTAGCTGGGAAGGTGACATAGCACTAGTGTAACAGTTGGTAAAGTTGTTCTCTGTTCCATTCCAGGAGAAAAGTCAGTCCTCATCTATAATGGAAGTCTAGAAGGAAGGTTCAGTTACATGGGGGAATTAAAAATTAATAAAAAGGAGACTGAATAGGGTTAACAGATTACAGATTTAGGAAAGCTATTTGTATTTAGTCCAGAGAACTAAGGAAAGATTCATGGGATATATCCATTGTTGTGTCAATTTCTGGAAGCTGTAACAGAGAATCTATACAGGAACCATGAAGAATGTGAGAGACAAAATGAGGTACAAATTAACTTGGGGGACTATTTTTGCATTGCAAGACTTCTCATTTCCATTGACTAACATATATCCAAAGACATTAAGAAAGAGACTTTTATACAAGCTGAGGTGATCCTAGAAGTGCCAGATTAGGCCTTGTAATAATTAACTCTATAAACTTCATTAAGTTGCTAAACTCTCTATTCCCTAGTTCTGGTGCTTCATTGAAAAATAGAAGGCTAATTGCTTTTAGATCATGGAGGTATACCTCTGAGATAAAATAAAAATTGTGGCAGAACTTTAGATAAAAAATTGAGGTGTTCAATGAAAGTATGCTTAGTCTTCCAGAACTTGAACAATTGACAAAAACACATAGGATTAAATAATCATTATCCTCCTAAGTAGTTTTGAAATGTCTTGCTTGAAATGAAATTTATTGCTTCTGAGGTAAGGCTGAAGTTCCTTACTGACTCTTAGGTATTAGGACTTCAAACTTCTTCAAAATTTTATAAAATTCCTCAGCATATTAGAACAGACATTTCAAAAGGTGGTATAAAATTTTTTAGAAGTAGAAGAGCAGCAACAATTAAAAGGAAAAGGAAAGCCGTTAAAAACCTGAAAAATAAACACGGAAAAGTACTACAAAGAAAAAGACAGCAATGTTCAAAATATTCATAAGGAATTACTACATATCTAATATTCCATATAGTAGTCTCTTTAAAAAAAAGACTAGCAGTGTATAACCTTATATGAGCATTAAATATACAATTTCTAAATGGTATTTGGTTATTTTTTATCTTCCAAAAGATTCAAGTATGTTAACCTAAATTCTTAATGGTCATATAGGTAATTAAATAGCATTGACTTATGAAAAGTTCTAATTATTCACATAAATATTTTTATATGGATTATCTGTAACAAATTCTTAATTTTGGACCAGGCTTTGTAGTAACACCTATAATTTCTATAAATCTCCTCTTCCCCTTATTCAAATCAGTGTTTTTAGGAATATAAACTTGCCTTTATATCAATCAAGAGAATATATTTAAAGGAAGTCAGTTTCTATGCAACTATAAGCAAATTATTATTTTCTTTAAGAGATTGAAAATTGACTTTACCACTAAAGAAAGAATCATCTCATATATTTGAGAACCCGAGACAATTAGAGGATCTTGATTAGCCAACAAATTGGCTTCAAGTCATCTTCATTATCTAGTTCAGTCTTCAGATGGATTCAGTGACCTCCCAGTGGAGTGGTCAGGATGGGATGATCTAGGACCCAGTGATATGATAAGGTTCCTTAGTCATCTACCTGGGTGCCTGACAGCCCCCCTTGAGTACCTTCTATCAACAGAAACCATCATGTATCATGATAGTGGTCATATTTTGAGGTTCATATACCTGTTAATGCAAATGTTACAGTAGTAGCTTAATGTCACAGCTTTAGAAATGATCTGCCTTGTACTCTGCCAGACTTCAAAACCTATGTTCTTTCTGTTATTCAAATGGGATTTTCCTGGTGATATTTAGGTGGGAAGAGGAAATCTGTTAGGAGAAAAACCAAGTATATGAATAATGATTAATTTTAAGGAAATAGAATAAAATATATAGAAAAGTGAGAAACCTAATTATTTTTTCTATTGTTATTTTTCTTGCAGAATGATGGTGTGTGAAGTAAAATTTTAGTAATACTGAGCTGACTTTAGAGAAAAACTGTACTGTATTACAAATAAAATTTACAATGAAATGGACAAAACATAAATTTCTAACTTCTCAGAATAATTATATGAAGTATAGTAAAGAAAATTAAGTTATTATAAGTCATAATATATATTAACACTATATCTGTAACTTAAAAATAGGTTGTTTTTAAAAAGTAACTTAACAATAGCTAAAAGGTCTTATACCTACAGAGATCATATGCAATGCTGTAAATCAAAGTTACTTCAAATAAATTTGCAAAACAAGCAAAAATGATCAAAAGTAGACTTTATTGAATGACTGTTCCCTCCTAAACACTGTTTTAAGCAGTTTGTGTGACCTTTCTTTTAATACTCAGTATATTTTCATGACGTAGATACTTTTCTCCAATCTTTTTTTCACGTGTGAGGGAAATGAAATATATAAGAGTTCAGCTATTTATTTAGGTTCTCCCCAGATTACATGGGGCCATCCAGAATTTGAATATAAGCCTGTCTGGCTTTTGGATTCTGAATTCATGGTATAAATTCATTTTTTATAAATGTCATTTTACAAAACTCAAGTCTTATTCCATAACATTCTAATATGACCTAAGAATATATATCCATTGGCATAGTAGGTACTCAAAATAATAGTTCCTGAATAATTGCATAAATGCTTAAATAAATGGTGGCATTAAACTTTAAAAATAGATAACTTTATAAAGAGACATGATAATGCTTATATGAATAATTATATAATATAAACATCCTGAAAGTATCCAAGTTGCTTATCATACATTTAATCTTATTTGTTCATGACAATATCCCTGTAAGGTGGACTTTGTACTCTCCACTTTATAAATAATTAAAGTTCAGCTTCAATATTTTTCCCAAGATAATATAATATTGGGAAATAGAATTTGAACTTGAGAGTCAAGTTGGTAAGACTACACACCCATTCCTCATTCTAGCGTAGACATTGACCTTGAGACTCAGTCATACCAGTTTATTATCTTCCTCTTTTCTGACCTGATTTACTCTCTTAACATATGTCTTAGAACCAAAACTTCTTTCCACCTCCTGTTAGAATTCTATGTGCTCAAATTTACTTTTTAGCCTGAGTTATTATATCATTGCTCTGTGAGTCCGTCTCTATTGCTCAGAGCCCAAAACTATTCTGGGACTGTGCTCATGCCCTATATATAGGCCATTCCTTTGAAATTAGATGAGTGGTAACCTTATTAATATTTCATAGTCTCAATCCTGCTTGAATTGATAATGTTGCAGTAATTTTAGTGTGAAATAATGTAACATAATATGCATAGTGAGTAAGTACTACTGTCAGAGAATTAATAAAACTAAGTTGTGAGAGGAAAAAAAAAATTCTCACTTTTTTAACCTCAATTCAGGAGGATTTAGCCTTTCTCTCTGCCCTATGCAAGCTGCCATTTTACTAAATAAAGTGTCCTTATGAGCCACAGTGTAAAGAAAAGCTAGCATCACAATTCTCCATAGCTGAATCTGGAATCGCTGAAGTGCAAAACCAATGAGTGCTAGTGGGACCAAAGAGCCCCCTCTCAAGAGGGTGACCAGTTACTCCTGCAGTGCTAGGTGGCTTCATGGAAGGTTAAACACTTAAAGGCAAACAGCATTTAAGATAAATATCAATGCCTTTGGTTCTATAGATTATCAAGTGCCAATTCCCAGCAAACAAAGGGGGTAAGCCCTTTATTCTGAAGAGACTTACAGAAAGCAAACTTATTCTCTTCCACTCTGTTTACCCATCTAGCACGTAGCCTTCTCTTGTGAGCTCATTTGATCCTGTGGAGACAAAATTCCCTCAACTTCTCGTTCTCATCTTTCACCTTCCTTTCATTATTTTTAGAATCATTTTTGAAATTTGAAATATTTTTAAAATGTATACTTTATTGAGATGGCATTGGTTTACAAAATTTCATTTGACTAACAGTATAGGGCCATACCTTTTCATATGTATAGTCCCATACCACGCTCATCACCAAAGCGTCAATAATCCTCCATCTTGGTCCGTTGGCCCTCCTCCCACCTTTTTCCCTATCCTAGACCTCCCATCTAGTAGCCTCAGTGCTGCAGTCAGGTTTCTAGGGTTTATTTGGTTTAGTTTTCTCTGTTCCTTTATTTTAGATCTTTATATTCCACATGCAAGCAATATTATCTGGTATTCATCTTTCTCCTTATTTATCTCACATATCATAATCCTGCCGTTTCATCCATGTTATCATAAATGACAAGTTTTCTTTTTTTAGATAACTGAATAGTATTAAAGTTTGTATATATACCACATGTTCTCCATCCACTCAGCTGTCCTTGGTCACTTAAATTTCTTTTTAACAACAGCAAAAAATAAATAACTTTTGTTATTCAGTTTAAATAGCCACTGGATGTAGGGAGTGCTGGTATCCCTTTGAATGAGTGCTTTTGTACTCCTTGGAGAGATACCTAGGAGTAGAATTGCTGAATTATATGGTAAATATATTTGTAATATTTTGAGAAAACTCCATTCTGTTTTCTGTAGTATATAGTCTGTAGTATATAGTCTCACCAAAAGTGTAGTGAATTTTCCTTTTACTCCATGTCCTCACAGAAACATGTTGTCTCTGGTCTTTCTGATGTGGCCCTACTCACCGATGTTTTGATTTGCATTTCTCTACTAATAAATGATGCTGATCATTTTCTCCATGTGCCCACTGGCCACCTGTATGTATTTGGAGAAGTGCCTATTCAGCTCTTTTGGCTATTTTTTGATTAGGTTCTTTTCTTTTTGTTGAGTTACATGAGTTATTTGTAGTTCACTGATATTAGTCCCTTGATGAATATATGTTATACAACTATTTTCTACCATTCAGTAGGGTCTCTTTTTGTTTTTATTACATGGAACTACATCACCTACTCGACTTTTCAATTTCTTGACCCTTAATCCTCAGCCAGAACACCAAGCTTTAAAGTGTCCTTTGCATTATCTTAAATGACGTATTGACTTTGAATTTTATTTTATCCATACCTCTTAGAAAGTCCATTAATATCTGTGTTGTTTTTCAGTATTTTGAAAAATGAGCCCCTCCTGCCAAGACATTCCACTTAATATAACCTCTTACCTGAATGCCTTCTAAGATACTGTTTGGAAAAATAGTAGACTCCTTCAGTTGAAAAAAAAAAAAAGATAAAATATTTTAAAGACTTGTAAATGATGTTTATTTTTAATAAACAGTGTCTGACAATCCTCAGACACTGTGGGAGAATTTGACATTTTCAGGTATTTTATTATTTCTGTGGAATTCATATTGTTAGTAAGAAATATGTTTCTTACTAATTATTCCTAGATTTCAAACATATTTCAAAAAACAAAAACTGGCAAATGTGTAGATAATTTTATAAAAAAAAATGAAGAAAGTAAAAAAGACATATCATCAGCCTAAATTTACATGCTAATTTTCACAGATTATATCAAAATGTTTAGCAATGTAGCAACTGATTCATTAAAAAAAACAACCTAAACATAGTCCAAAATATACATTTAGTTTGAGCATGTATCAAGTTCTAATTTCTGTCTTATATATTTCTATGCTTAAAATAAATTAGGCATAAAATTATTTTTAATTATTTAATTTATTAATTAAATTAAATTTGCATTATGTTAAATCCTTTTAAAATGAAATTATATCTATTTTGTCTTGAACATGCTCTGATACAACTGCCTAATTTTTTCGATGTTTATTTTTCCCATTCATTCTCTCCCTTTAAACAGCTATCATCTATTTCCAAGAGTTATATTATTTATGTTCAATTTTATATCAACTTGCTATTTTCTAAATACAAAAATTTTGCATGTTGCATCATATTCCTTTTCTTCTTTCACCCACAACTGAGCTTACACAATATTTTCATTCCAGAAAAGAGAGGACTGGGGAGAGAGGAGTAACTCTGGTAAGCTGTTTAGCACAGAAAACTAGACAGCAACTAGATGAAGCATTGAATGGAGGTCTGAAGTGTTGCCTGACATTTAAGCGTCTTTAGGCTACAAAATTTTCATCAGAACAAATGTATAATAGAGAAGGGCCCTGCAGTGTCTCTCTGTAGGCTACCCCATTGGGTTATTAATTTATTAAATATATTTAAGCACATTTAAATTTTATTTTATTAATATTTTAAATTCACCTCTGGTATAGGCCAGAGGTGCAGGGAGTGAGAGGATTCACCAGAGACAGAGGGGGAAACAGAACAGATGGATCTACTGAGATATACTGCTAAAGAAAGCAGTGGGTGAGACAGGAGAGGTCTTCTGAGCCATATATGGGTTAGCTTGCTGGTCAGAGATTGAAGTCAGCCATAGTGGTGATAGTGCTGATACTTAACCCTTAGGACACCAGGGAGATCCCTATTAAATATTTTAGTTATTTAATGTTGATGTGTAACCTTAAAAGAGTTCATATCTATGTTCTAATCCCTATCAAGGTCTTTTGGATATTTGGGATTGTCTAAAACTCAGACTATAGCTTGTCAAGTTACTATATTAAAAAATGATGTCCTGGGCCTCCCTGGTGGCGCAGTGGGTTAAGCAGCGCACTATGAAGCAGACCGCAGCCACTGCAGCACAAGTTCGATCCCTGCTGCCGGCCAGGGGGGGGACCCACATGGTGTGGCAGACCTCTCCTGCTGTGCCCGCTGCTCCCCTCAGCAGTGTACTTCCATTGATCTGCCTGTTCTGCTCCCCGCTCTGTCTCTGGTGGATTCTCTCACCCTCTACACCTCTGGCCTGTGCCCCAGTGCTTGTATGCATAAATAAATAAATCTTTAAAAAAAAAAATGATGTCCTAAAAACTTAGAAAAACTCAGATGCCTTCCAAAGTTGCTCCTATTATTGGATGTCAGGTAGCCATTGAGGAAGTAAAGTCCAAGCAGAAAAGAGAGATGAAGGCAGCTTTCCACCTATTAAATCATATGATGTTTTTCATTTTTGAGTTAATCAATTGATAAAAATAAACATAAACCTTCACTTCTAATAATCAGGGAATCATTTCTTTGGAAATTTTCTCTATTCAATTCACTTAGTTTTTTTTAAAGACACCTGATCCACTGATTATTTCATCTATTAAAAATTCAAATATTCATAACTCATTAGTATATTTTGCCAAACACTTGTTTCCCTCCTTTCAAGCATTTCATACATAGATTTACACTTCTGGTTTTCTTAGTGATGGATCCTGTGCTTGAATCTGGTAATGCCTTGTCTCAGAGCATGTAATTGCTAATGTGACACCTTCCTGATTTAATTTTTCACTTTTCCAAGAACCCAGTAAAGTTTCAAATAATGACTCTTCCATAAAACCAGGCTCATCCATTAAGGGCAAACAGAGATCCTTGATCAACCCACAATGGGCATAGATCATAAATGATAAATAAAACTTTGTTGTGTTGACATTGAGAACTGGATTTGTGATTGCTGAAGATGACCTCATTTACCCTAACTGATGCAGCATGTAATTTAAAAATTCTAATACTTTTTAAAAGTTGTAATCCTATCCTTTAAAATACTCTAATAGAGCAACGTTGTTTGTATTCTAATCTCTCTAAAGAGGTTAGATGTAAAGATACTTTCAATCATTAAATGTTTTCCAATTCATGGGTGAAAGATCATGAGTTTTAATGATGTGCAGAGTTTATTCTGAACTTTGACAAAGCACAATGACACTAAACATCAATCACATGGTAATTTGCAGTTATCATTGGGCTGTTATTGCGTCTTTATTAAAGGCAAAAACTTCAAATACATGCAAGAAGTCATTTTTGCATTCTAATACTACTATGCTTGTATGCTCAGAAGTAAACTTGGGAATCGATCAATTCCACTGGGAAATAGTCATTAAAATACATGAGTACATTCTGCTCATTCAGAATTTTGACACAAGTTCATTTGTTTTTTTCATGTATCACTACGTTTCAGAGCATGTTAAATATAATTTAACTGCATGCAGGAGACTTAGAGAACATGGACAATTTGGCCAGGCAGATACTGATGGTTTTGTGGTTTTACCTCAATACTTGATTTTACTTTTGATGAGAATCATGTATTGAAGTCACATTTCCTTTCTGTGTAAGGAAGAGTGACGTCTCTGGCAAGCTCCTTTTTCTATATGTCTGGAAGTTCCCCACTTATCCTTGTACTTTTAAATCATATCCACCTCATTTCCAATAGAGTGTGCTTTTTGTTTGAAGAAAATTTTTCAAAAACAATTTCTAGTTTAGTCTACATTTTAATTTTTAAAATGGAATCTTGAAATTTTATTTTTCAAAAGGTACCATACCACAAATTACATTTCTTTCTAGAATCTGAGTAGCTGCACTAATTCAATGGATCCTTTTTTTCTAGAATTCAGATATCTTTCTTTCTATAGACACGAAGACTTCTTATGCGATTTACATTGGAGGCAAGGCAGTACAGGGGAATGGAAGAACTGATGATTAAAAGCATCAGTTCTTATGACACAGGAAACAAGTTATAATTTGATGGCAGGGAAGTTGAAGTACAAGGTTGAAAAGGGCAAGAGATAATCACACACTGAAAAGCAAAGAGTAAGAAATCTGTTGGTTAAATTAATATTTAATTCAACACACAAATGGGTTTGGTGCAGTAGCTATAAAAGATTTTATTTTTAATTTCGTCATCTGAATGATAATTCTCTGAACCCTTCTGGAGAACTAGAGTGATGCCCGCACAATGAGCCCTTGTGAGGTGCTGACTCATGCCAGTCAATCAATGCCTTGCTAAGATTAATTTTTTTTTAAGAAGTAGGAAAAATACCAAGGTGAGGTTCTGACATCTCATTTTCCATGTGAAAGGAGCATATATATTATCCTCATTTCATATATTTATAAAGGTCAGGATTTAACTTGTGATAGATGTGATGGGGAAGGTGACTGCAGTGTGCTTTGTGCTCTAATGAAGAATAGACAGATAAGGGTGATGTTGATTTGGGAATAAAATAACAAAATCAAGTTTTTCCTTGTATGTAGGAAAACATCTCATTTCTTCTCTATTATGTTCTTCTCCCCAATGTGTTATTTACTACTTATATAGCATACTTCTCCTCTGGTCACCAAATGTGTGATGGTTTTTCCATCACACCAAATATTATTCTCTGTGGATTCAGCTGGTAGCCTACAATTTAACTCAATTCTAAAACTATCTTCCCAGAGAGGGCACCAGATTCCATAGGCTAAGGGCTCAGTCTCACAAAATCGCTCTGCACACACATGCAACACATTTCAGAAGGCAGTCACAAACACAGATTATCATGTGTGCCTCTAGCCACCTACTATAGATGAGAGGTCCCAACAACCCCTTTCCTTAGGGTCACTAATTTTTCTAGAATGGTTCACAGGTCACAGAATACTTATTTAGGTTTAGCTGTTTATTAAAGATATTATAAAGAATACACAACATCTGAATGAAGAAACACAAAGGCAAGGTCTAAGATGGTCTTAAGGGTAGACACTACTGTCCCTATGGAGTTGGTCTGTGTTACCCTCTAGCATACAGATATTTGCCCTCCCAGACAGTCTCCAAAGTCCCTACCTATAATAAAATACTCTTTACTAATAAATAAAATACTATTTCCTTTAAATGGTGTTTTATGGAGGCATAATCAATTATTAACTCTACTTCCAGTCCCAATCCCTTCTCTGGAGAAGTAGGATGGAGATGAAAAGTCTAAGCTTCTAATGAGGGCTTGGATTTTCTGGAGACCAGCCCCCATCCAGGAGTCATTCAGGATTCCACCCAGAACTGTCTTATAATAACAAAAGGTGCTTCTAGTCAGTTAGGGATTTCCAGAGATTTAGGAGCTGTTTATTAAGGCATAAGGTCAAAGACAAATGTGGAACATGGTAGTGCTAGTGCTCTTCTCACTTAGCACTTAAGAAACTACAAGGATTTCAGTAGTTCTGTGCCAGGAACTAACTGATATGCTCGTGTGTGTGTGTGTGTGTGATCATTCTGTTCTCTCACAGTGAAGAGTGAAGTGCAGGACTGGCCAATATAAAGATCCTATTTCAAAATTTCCTTTTATGCAAAGACAAAATCCTGATAGGCTTTCCTGTTTCCGTGACTACAGACTCTGCTCTGTAACTCACAGAGGTTGCTCTCATGCTAGGAAAGGCAGGCTTCTTTATGGCAAATCAAATAGAGTGGAACTCATTATGATAGAAATAGCAGAGCACGATACAGATAGCGAGGTTATGACTCATGCATTCACTCTGCAATTTTATTATGAAAGTCACTAGGATCTGATACATGGGCAACACATGATTTTTAAGGCCTCTAGAACTAAGTGTGTGGCATGTCTGTGTAGATATCCTTGATCATATCTCAAGATGCCTCTCACATCTTCATATAGCCACTAATAATAGTCCATATGATATATAATGAGAGAAACCTGAGCTATTAAGTGGTTCTGGGCTTGTTAAGCATGGTAACTGGGATAAGTCGTTATACCATTTATCATATTTAATGCCCTGCTGCCCTTGTGCTCCTCTCCCAGAAGTCCAGATCTTCTTAATCCATTGAATTGGGCATTGGCACAGTATTTGTTTAAGCCGGTGAGCCATGGTTGTTAATGTGGTGCATCATTGTCAATGTCTTGAAGTGAGAAAACAGTTTCAGCCAAATCAAAGTGCATAAAAAACTGGGATAGAGAGAAACCCAAAAATGGGTCAGGAAAAAAAGACAAATCCTGAAATCTGACCATAGATCTGAGACACACAGGAGGGAAGAGGGTGAGAGAAGGGTCCTAACAGGGTAGGGAAGAGTATAGGGACTGTGGTGATGGATTATGGAGAACTATGGGGTACAATTTAGGGAAGAAATAAAGCACTGTTCAAAAATTAAGAAAGATGTAGGAAAATAATTTAAAAATTTATTTTTTATTTTGTATCATTGATAACTGGGACTTAAAAAAATAGAAAATTTTTGTTATTTTCAACAGGTGGGCAGACCTTCAGGGGAATTATGCTAAGTGAAATAAGTTAGATAGATAAAGGCAAGTATAATATAATATCACTTATATTTGGAATATCATTTATTTTGTAATAGTAGAATGATGGACACTAACCAGACTATTATAGAGAGCATTTCACAATAAAAGTTAGATCATGTCATCTTACACCTGAAAATAATGTCATGCCAATTATATCTCAATTAAAATTCTTCTTGCCTTTAACATGAAGGTGTTTTTTTGAGTAGAGTAGTAGTGGCCCCCTCAGGGTATTATGTAATTTCAGGTATGTGTGTTTTGGGGTGGGTGAGTGGATCTTGATGGAGGGGCAAGGAGAGGAGATAATTAGCTGGGAAATGCTGGGCAATCAAGCTTGAGGTGTTGGAAGCCCCACTACTCTTCCAAGAGGACGGTCATTCTAATGTGTTTTAGGACATCCCAACTCCCAAGGTTGGGAAGTGGTGAGATGAAAAACAATCATTACTCCAGCTACCAAAAGCCCTATGCCCAGACTCCTGCAGACAAACAGCCTATCAGATAAACCACAATGCTGCTGAAGTACTACGCCACCTCCCCTACTCGGCGTCACAGCGTGGGAGCGCCCCTCAGTGCCTGGCATTCTGGGAAGGTACCTCGCAGCCCAGCAGGAGCAGAGAATTGTGCATGCACCTCAGCGAGTCTCGCTGGCAGATGCCTAAGTGGAGGCTGCTGAGTGGACTTCTAGAGAGGAAACCTGGGGCCCCAAAGTCAGGTGTACTGAGGTTCAAGACAGCAACAATCAGAACATACTTTTGCATTTCACGTCCTCAGGCCATGTGTTCCTATCATCACTTGCAAAGGAGTTCATAACTGTAGCATAACCTATGTAAGTATCCTGAGTAACACAGAAATCAATAATACAAGTGGAAGGCTGTGACGAGCTCTACAGTGTGGCACTAACCTTGAAAACTGGACTATAGGCAGTGAAAAACTGTTACATGAAGCTATAAAAATGGTAAGTAATGTGATCCTGTGAGAAAACATTTTGAAAGATACTTGCCTATGGTAAAATGCAAGGTGAATAATGTTCCTAATGAGTTTACTTCCTCAGGTTAAAAAAAGCAGGAAAAGAAACTGCTTGTAACATGAGTTAGTTTCTACAGTTTTTTTTTTTTTTTAAGGTAATGCAACAGAGAGGTGATCTCAGGAAAAAAAAAATTGACCTGTTTACAAGCAGGAATAAAAGAACATCTTGACAGTTCAGAAATTCAGAGACTTACAGGGTTGAAAGACGCTATTGATTCTACTCTAATCAGCACAAGACAAAAACTGAGGAACCTTTTGAGTGACAGCCTCAGACGAAGACAAAATCAAGACTTTGCCTGTTGCATCCTTAGCTAAAACTCATGAATGACTTACGTGGAATTCAAGAAAATCTTTCCAGTGAGTCAAGAAACAATGTTTCAGGGAAAAGAGGTTAGGGATTTGACTCTTCCACAGGTCTCAAGATAGCAACAACTAAATCTACAGAAGGTATTCCACATGGAAAAGATGACAAGAATCAAATAGTAAGTAAATTTCTACTCGTGCTGGTTATTTTATGTGTTATATTCTATATGCTATGATTTTTACCTTGTTTGTTTCACTACTGTACATTCTCTGTGTGTGGGTGGGTAGGTGAGTGTGTGAGTGGGCAGAGGTCAGAGGTTATCTCATTCATTTGGTTCCTAGGCCTTTGAAACAGGAAAAACCACATGCAGACCTGATAGAAAGACATCCAGGCATCACTAAGAGTTTCTGGACTTTGAACTCAGAGCAACAACTTTGTTGTTTTGCTGTGTCATACTAAGAGAAAAAAATATTACTGATTGGAAAGGTTGACTTCAGTGCCTATAATTTACTCATCACAGTGATGATCTAGAGACATATAACAGGCTACCTGAAAATATTGTCTAATTAAGAAGATAAATCTAAGCTTGAGAGTTTCTTTAATAGATTTTTTTAAGCAGTCATTAACTTCAGAAAGACATATTATCTAGGTCAGTGGAAATTATCACTTATTTTGACAATAGATAGTGTTTAGCTCCGTTTCACTTGTTTTTGAATGCTCCTGGTTTACTAATTAAAGATTGTTTGGTTGGATTCTAAGATTTCATTTCTGAATTACCTATCAAGTCACAAGAAGTCAATGATCAAGAAGCAAGACTCTGAAAAACAGAGCCTTGTGCAATATAATGATAGAGTTGGTTTCTTAACAAACTGTTGGCATATATTTACCCGAACTGCTATGAATTTATTGAGGCCGTGTTTTTGTTCTGATTATCAGAAAGGTAGTCTTGACACATAAGTGAATTTTAAAATAACTATAACTTATGCAAATTAGGCCTTTTTAGTGTTCTTCCTGAAATGGATTTTGTCTTTGGCTTCCTGCAAAACTTGGAAACTGAACAGCTCTATTCACATAACACTGTTTGGGAATAATACCAACAGGATATTTGCTCACTAACAACAAGCAAATGATCAGAGAAGAAATAGATCAGAGTAATGAGAAGTGGTTAATAGGAAATTTGACTGTAAAAAATGAATAAAAACCACTGGGAATACAAGAGACACTCCAGTTAACAAAAACATAAACCACAGCAACAAGCGAGTGTGAGCATAGTAGGATGAGAATATTCTGGAGCTGTCAGTTGTCTAGGGCTAAACATGCATGTTGAGTTCTAGAGAGATTAAATATTTACCATTTTAGGTAACATTATTTTTGCAAAATTTCAGTCCCTAACCTGGCCTCAAATATACCTCTCAGGGCAATATTAATAATGCTATGTGTGGGGAGAATAAGATCAAGTGCCTCTCAACCTCATTAGTATGATAATTATTTAATCAGACAGTTACTTTTCTGAATTCCCTGAGCGAGTATTTACATTCTGAATTATAGAGCCACGGGTCACACAGCACCATGGGGCATCAGTCACGAGAATACAATGTCGCTGGTTCTCCTAAAGTTGTGCAGTATGGAAATCCTAATTCTAAACAAGAAATGAGGATGATCAGCCTATATGAAGAAGGGGGGCAGGACTGCAGCTGACATAAACCTCAGAACGTGAAATAAAGATAATGGAAATAATGACGGATTCTTGAGCTGTACTTGAGACTCCATTATTTCTACTTGTGAGGTGATGTTATGTTTTATTTTTGTTTTGCAAATGAGAAAACAACCATAGAGTGATTAATTTGCTCTAGTTCTAATACTAGAACTGTGGTACCAGAACCTAATCCATGTCTATCAGATTCCAAATACACTGCACAGCATAGGCTTTCCTATTAATCTTTTCTTACTTGATTTTAAGAAGCACAGCTAAGATATATCTGAATTATTTTCATGTACCACTTTCAGTTTCAAATTTCAAATTACAGTATCTTGAAAAACACAAATTATAAAGTTGACTCTTTTTCAAGGACTAATACATATAATTAATGAGTATCTGGGAGTGTTAGCTTAATACATCTGTATGGATATAATACTTTAGTCTATATTCATTTAATATTAATGATCTCAAATCACTTCCACTTGACATTTACATTCATGATTGCTTTTTGTTTGTTTGTTTTTTAAACATTTATTTATTTATGCATACAAGAGCTGGGGTGTAGGCCAGAGTTGTGGGAGGTGAGAAGATTCACCAGAGACAGAGTGGGGAGCAGAACAGGCAGATCAACCTAAATACACTGCTGAGGGGAGCAGCAGGCTTGACAGGCAAGATCTGCTGCACCATGTGGGTCCCCACCCTGGCCGGGGATCGAACTCACACTGCTGCGGCAAGGATGCTTCACAGTGCAGCGCTCAACCCACTGCACTACCAGGGAGGCCCCTGGTTTATTATTTTTTAAGTTAAAAATTTTAAGTTACTAAAGTCAGATGGTTAATGAAAGAAATGAACTGGGACTAGAAACCAGGAATTTTAACTTACTGATTTTTTTCTCTTTTTTTATACAATACACATATACTATAGTCTATGATTCAATACCTCTTACCTCTCACCCTCCAAATTTCTAGCATTAAACTCTCAAAGGTATGGCCACTGTTACTGTCTTCCTGTAGGTGCCTGTTTTGCGACCATCCCAGGCTGGGTGGGTTCAGTGTTGGTTCTAGCAATTAGTTTTTTTTTTAGAAGGAATTATGACAGCAGAGTACCTTTATTATTATTTTTTTAAAGATTTATTTGTGCATACAAGATCTGGGGTACTGGCCAGAGGTGCAGGGGTGAGAAGATTCACCAGAGACAGAATGGGGAGAAGAACAGGCAGATCGACAGACACACACTGCTGAGGGGAGCAGTGGGCAAGGCAGGACAGGGCAAGGCAAGACAGGCCTGCTGCATCATGTGGGTCACTCTCTGGCCAGGGATTGAACTCGTGCTGCAGTGGCTGCAGATGCTTCATAGTGCCTTGCTTAACCTAATGCGCTATGAGGGAGGCCTGGTTCTAACAATTTGAAGGAGAATTTTGGAGCCCTTGACATCATGTTCACAGGTTTTAATGTTAAACAGGGCAAACAAGCCATCAGGGAGACAACAACTTGAGTCCTCTGCAAATCTCTATATGTTCTTTACTATGGGCTTTCTCTGGCATTCTCTCATGGTCTCTTGCTCTCCAACTATTAGTCTCCCTTTTGCAGCTATTTCACTGTAGCCATCACTGAGTAACACTGCCCTTGTATCCTTGTCCTCTAGGCTCAAATGTGCATACAGCCATGCTTAGGTGTCCATAATCAGGCATGCATGCAGTACACCCATGCACTCTGTCTTAACAAGATCAGAGTGGTAGATGATAGCCACAGAAACCATTGGCCTAAAAGCCTGAGCAAATTCATTTACTTACAGTGCCTAGCATAAACTTTAAAGAACCAGCTCCTTATCCATTTTTAGGACATTTGTGAATATTCCTTTGTATGATTTGGTGGGTGAGAATTGATGTATTAAGGCAAGTGTATTACAATGTATATGTTAGTATATGTATATTACAAGGAAATCATATAGAGATTAACAGATTTCAAAGCCAGTTCCATCTTTTCCCACGTTATTTCTTTTTCCTCATTTTCTCCACACTTAAGTAATATGTGATTACTAAAATGAAATGTGGGGAGAACTTCACAGTTTTTTTTTTGTCTTGGACTTAATGAATTATTATTTTCTTAAGCATCTGTGTACATCATTCACAAGCTCTAAGAGGCTTGTTTGGTTTATAACCATATTTTATGTCACCCACAAACCTATAAACCTAGTTAAATACTTACTGACATGGTAATCACAGGTTTTCCTCCTGTATTAAGGTCAGGGCCTGGAAATAATTTAATACTGATCAGGTCAGCTAGGATAATACATTAATGTTTAAAACATAATTTCAAATGTATTTGCTTTATTATTGCATTTATTAAACATCATTTAGCTTCACATAATCATTACATTAAGATGTTTAAAAAATGAATAAAAACTTTCACTTTCTATTTCATCAATTACAAATCATCTGATCACCAAAGTCCTAGTATAATATTTGAAACACCTGGCTTCTTCTTTTTGCTGTCATTTCAGAACTTTCATGAGGACTATTTTGGATCACTCTATAAATAAATGAATTTGCTGCATGCTCACTCCCTTTCTTATATGCAAGTCACTGGAACATTACTTTTTCTATTCTACTAAACAATATATCTACATTTATTGCAGGGGAAAGAGGCTGGGCAAGTTGAATAACTATCCATTTCCCTTTAGAATAACTTAGAGTGCTCATGTAACCTCACCCACAAATGACTAACCTATGGTTATATTTCCAATCATCGGTTTAAGCCAGCAAACAGATGATAAATCTGTTTTACTCAGTTTTAATTCTCTGTATAAAACAAAGACGATTAGTTTAAATTTTCATACTTACTCACCATCATAACTAACATTGGAAAAGGATGCAGATACTATTTGTTTATTTAAAGTAAGTATTTGAGTTTTTATGTTATTTTTAATTACTTTTTATTGATGTAATGTTGGTATACAACACAGTTTGTAATTTAGAGGTTTAGACTCACATATCTTCAGGTGTTACGTTCAGTATGGTACCACACCACAACCATGGCTAGGATACCCAAAACCGTCCACCCGAGTCCACTGGACCCCTCCTACATTTTGTCTATCACTGCTCCCCTGCCACTCCAGTAACCTCAAGTTTGCAGTCATTTTTCTAGGGTTTGTTTTGGTTTGGACTTGTCTGTTCCTTTGTTTTGCTTCTCATATTCCACATATGAGCAAAATCATTTGATACTTGTCTTTCTTCTGATTTATTTCACTTAGTGTAATTCCCTCCAGTTCCATTCATGTTGTTGCAAATGGCAAGAAAAATTACCAGCATTCGGAACACTGGAGATGCCTATGAGTGATTTACTCAGATTTTGAATAGTACAGATACCCTTTTTAATACTCCTGACTCAGTCATCAATCTTTAGCGTCAAAAAAGATACATCTTCTTTTATCAACTCTGGTAACTGATTTAAAAATGCCTCTTTTCTCTATATAGAATTTTAAAGATTGTGAAAGATTAATTTTTTTAAATAGAATAATTTGAAAGAAATTCTATAGATTTAATATTTGACAGATGGAAATAGAGATAGAGGGATGCATATTTTTCTTTCTGTCTGAAATGCACATTGGAAAATTGTGTTGCATAAATGTGATTAGCTCTGTAAAGAAATATTTGCAATGCATAAACTACACCATAATAGTTAAAATTAAAACGTTTTTTACTAAAGACACTCATGTTATTGGTCTATATTTAAGCTTATATATTAGCGAAAATAATATACAAGTGTCTGTGAATGATAAACAAAATGGAGTAGGATTAATTGCTCTACGTGGAAGAGCTTGAGCTCTTAAGTGAGATAGCCTGGTTCTGAATTTCCCTTCTACCAAACAAAACTGACCTTGATAAAGTAACTAAAGTAATGCTTTATTTTCTATTCCTACAAATTAAAAATAACAATTGCATTTATTGTATAGGGTTTGAATAAGGATTAAGTAAGTTAGTGTCCTTAAAGTGCTTAGAAAAGTAAATAGCAGATAGGGATAGTTATTTAGGTAATAGCTATTATTATTTAATAAACAGCCTTAAAACACAAAGTTAGCCAATTGAATTTAAGAGCATTTCTGCACAAAATACAGTTCAGTCAACCAATCATTTGCTGTTATAGACTGAATTTACTTATAATTTTGATAGAATTTGTGAAAATCATGTTTAGATAAAATTGAGGACATACAGTTTTGGATAAGAATTGCATCTGTCCAGTAGTACATGATTCTTCCTCTTCAAATTCCCTCCTGAGAATCATAACAAATGAAAAACCCTAATGCTATGAAAATTAATTTTGATAGATACCCTATTGCCAAAATCTGCCAAGAATTTCTCACATTATAAAACCAATGGAGCTGAAAGACAAATTATAATTATGATTTATAATGACACATGCTTTGCTACTTTAGTAAAAACCAGCCCACTGGCCAGAAGGATGGTAGGAGAAACCTCATTCCTTACCTTACAGGCTGCAATCTAATACAAAAAACTTAGTTTCACATTAGACAGAAAATTGCGTATTTTCTCTGTTAAACCCCTGTTTATTTTGAAACAATGTAGGATTGTTTGTTTTCTTATTCTCCCTCACAAACACAAAGTGTACTTTTTTCCCCAAAACTCAGCACCAAAAATTTTCTAATAATAATTTGGAAGAATAGTAACTTTTCAAATAATCTATGTGAGACAGTATGGTAATCTAGAGAATGAGAACAGCAGGGAAATTAGAGGGACATGAACGTGTCACTTGATTGGAGGGAGGTGTTGCAAGAGAGATGGGTCATGAATGAGTCTTGTTTTCTGACAAGAACTTTTGATTACATGGTAGAACAATTTATTGAGAATTTATTGGGAAAGTTGGAGGAAGAGGAGTAGATAGGGAAGGAATCATATGCTATATTATTCGACATATTGCATTTATATTGTTTGGAAATAGCCAAGCTATATTGATAATTTTGAGAAGAGCCATAATGGACTGGAGGAAATGGATTAGGAATGATTAGTAAATAGAAAAAAAGTAAAGTGAGGAAAATGTAGTGTGAAAAGCAAATAGGTTGATAACTAAGTCTTGAAGAAACAGCATTTAGTGATTGAGTAGATAAGGAAGAATCAGTAAAATAAGCAAAGATAAGGCTGATAGAGAAGAAAATTAGAAATGTAATTAATTACAGAAGAAAGGATATGAATTTCACAGAAGAGCAAATGTATATAAAGACTAGTGTTAATCTAAGAATAGTTGCCTAGTGTCTTGATCAGTTCAGATATGTCATGAAATATATTAGCAGGGTTATATTAACCATAATCAAAATAAAGTTTTTATAGGTATTTATGTAACAGATCAGTATCCCAAATGGATTTTGAAATCTTATATTCTTATGTATGTAAGAATGCTATTACATATTCTTGTGGAAAAATTACTTAGGAAGTAGAGTTTTTTTTGTAATCACATTGCTATATTCAATTTAAAAGATCAAGGGAAGTAATATACTATTTACTATGCATCTTCTACTGTATGTATCATGTTTAAACAGCTGTAAATTTTATAATTATTTGTGGGTAAGTGAACTGACGTTCAGATAATTTTCAGAAATAATACAAGATCAGACAGGTGATTTATGGAATGTTGCTATTATGCTGCCAGAGCTCTTAACTATACTGCAAAGCCGTAGTTATTAAAACAGGATGATACTTGAATAAAAATAGATGCACACAACAATTAAATAGAACTGAGAGCCCAGAAATGGGAAACAAAGCAAAACAAAATAAAACAAAAGTTTAATAAAACAAAAATAAGGCCAAAAGTTTAATCTATCACACTAGGGCCCAGAACATACATTGGAGGAAGGGATAGCTTTCATAAATGGCACTGGGAAAAATAGGGAGACACATGCAAAAGAATGAATCTGCACCACTATTGCACACCATATACAATATAAGTAACTCAAAATGGAATAAAAACTTGTTTGTAAGGCCTGAAGCCATAAAATGCATAGAAGAAAACATGGTTAATACATATTTATCCAAAGACATGAAGGATAGCATCAGGCACATGGAAAAATGCTTTTCAACATTTATCAGGGGAATGAAAATCAAAACTTCAATAAGGTGCCATCTCAACCATGTGAGACCAGTTTGTATCAAAAAGACTAGAAACAGGTCATGTTGGTGAGCATGTGGATAACAATGAAACCTTGTATATTGTTAGTGTGATGATGTAGATGATCCCAAATATCAATAATGCAAATACTATATGATCTATCAATTCCACTCCTAAGTATCCTCCCAATGAATGCCAAACACTAATCTAGATATTCTAGATATAAACTGAGGATATACACTCCTATGTTCATTGCAACACTGTTTACAGTAGCCAAGTCATGGAAACAACCTAAGTGTCCAAAAACAGATGAGTGAATCAAGACAATGTGGTTTATACACATAATGAAATACTGCTCATTTATTTTAAAAAGATGAACTTTTGCCATTTGTAACAACGTGGATGGACCCTGGAGATTATGCTAAGTGAAATACACTGGAAAGAGAAAGACAAATATTGGATGGTTTTACTTATACATGGACTATAGAGAAACAAAATAAAGGTTCAGATAACAAACCCAAGAAGTCTGACCTCAGAAGTAATGCTGTCAGTGGAGAAGAGGATGCTGGAGAGAAAAAGGGGTAAAGGACGACAAGGGCTTTGGTAGTGGATGTGATGTGGCAACATACATCTGAAGAGGTGTGATCCTACACCTCTGAGTTATATTTGGTGCTGTAAAGCAATGCTACCTTAGTAAAAATGCACACATGCACATGTGCATCTATGTGTGCATATACACACATGACTGTATAGATATATACACAAAGCATTGAGACAGGATTAAAAAGAAAACAATCTGTTGCTATGAGCACAGCGCTGGAGTTATAGCATGTGGTAATACACAAAGAAGAGAGGGTCCTGTTACAACCATAAACAGTGAAATAGGATAATGAATTCTGGACAGTGACTCTGTTTCTCTCCTGTGCTCAGATTAAAGCCCTGTGACTTCCACATGGCTCACTAGACACCCAGAAACATGATTCTCCTGGAAGTTAATTCTCGCCTGCAGGCAAGAACTTTGCTGGTTGAAGCAAGAACATAACAAGCACAGAGGGACTTTCATCATCAGGCGTGGCAACAGGAGCAATTGAATCAAGATCTCAGAGAGCTCATTCGCTGAGTCCAATTTTAAGCTTGGGAATGTCTTCTGTGTGACAGTATTTTTTCCATTTTGCTTCCATACTCTCTTAGACATACGAGTAATCAGTTCCAGTAAACAGAATTAATATGTTTCTTCAAAAACTTGCTTGAAGTCACTGTCACTCTACATAGAGCTTATGCTTTGGGATAAGAACAAAGAAATCAGCCTGGATTGATTTTTCTAATTTATTTATCTTTTTGTGAGGGTAGTGATTCAGAGAGATCTGCATAAATGCAAAGATGGATTTTGTAAAGGGATAGGATACATTTAGAAAAACACATAATAGGGGAGAGGCTGGTGGACATATTGGAGAGAAAAAAATGCATCATTTGGCAGGAGAATGCCATATTACTTAATTAGTACATAATTTAGTCAGAGGATATATAAGTTATAATTATGTGATGGTCAATGTTTGGAAATATGCTATATATTATTTTAATAGAAGTGGAATCTATTGAATTATTATACTTAAGAAAGCATATCTTTTTCAGTGAATTTATTAGTTAGGACTTTGTGATTGAATGACAGGTTAGACATTTACCAAAACACCATAAACAAAAGGAAATGTAATGATTTTAAGGGTAAGGTTTCTTATTGATCCCTGGAATTTCACTTTCTTTAATCTCTCAATCATACCTATGCTTTTTTTTTTTTTTTCTGCTTCATTCCCAGACAGCTCCTCTAGGCCTGCAGAGGTGACAGTTCTAGTTTCCTCTTTACACCTACCTCCTCAATGGAAGAAGTATTTCTTCCTTAATTGATGTGATAAATCTCTAAAATGGCATCAGATGAGTTGTGTCACATCTCAAACCTTGATAAATAAATCACTGTGTCCAGAAATATGGAGTATTGGGTTGTCTCTCTTGTTTTTTATGTGAACACACTTGTCCTTGAAGGGGGGAATAATCAATTCCACATAACTAAATGGACTATAGGCAGAGAAATCGGAATAGAAATGGAAGAAAGGAAGTGGGTGCTAGACAAAATAGCAGATGGCCACCCTAGGTAGAGGTTTAAGATACAGAAGAAATGATGAGAACATTTGTGAATGATTTCATTTTTGTGGCCAATGAGCAGAGGTAAGTGAAAAACACTTTAAATTTAACCAAGCAGAGCAGAATCCAGCTGAGTCTTATTGCTGTTTCTTGTCCCTGTTCACTTAGTTGTAGTGAACAGAGTCTTCTCTGTCATTAAGGATGGGTAAGGTGATTTAGATTAGTTTTCCTGAATCCCAAAACAATTTCCAAAACTTACTAATTGTATAACTTTGGACAAGATCCTTTATATTTCTATGCCTCACTTTCTTCCTATGTATAATATATGTAGAAAATATTACCTTTCCTCACAGGTTGTTATAAAGAATGATATAAAGTACTTAGACTAGCACTTGCTAAATATAATTACATGTGTTTTTATTGTAACATGTGGTGTTAATGTAATTATAATGAGATAAGGCATAAAGGTGAGCATAGGTAGAGGTGACATAACACATGATCATATCAACTTACCCTCAGAAAAACAAAAGGGATTTGAGTTGACAAAATGTGAGATTGTCTGGAAATGACTTTGAGGTACTTGGTTGTGGTATTAAGTGGCTTTTCCCTGTTGAGTTTTTGTGGTGACAGTGCAATTAAGTATTGTTTAAATTTTTATTTTTATTAACATTAACATTTGTTCATAGCATTTTATAGGTTTCATGTAGGCAGTATTATAATTCAACATACGTATATATTAGTTCATGATCAGCAGATCCTAGTTTTCATCCACTGACAATTGATCCCTTTTACCTCTTCCCCTTTCTCCTGTTTCTTACAATCTATGAGTTTGTGTTACTTTGTTTTGTTTGTTCATTTATTTTGTTTATTTTCTCAAGTAAGTGATATCATTTGCAATTTGTCTTTAGCTTACTTCACTTATATAATACCTTCTAGGTCCATCGATGTTGTTGCATATGCTAAGATTTCATCATTTTTTATAGTTGGGTAGTATTCTATTCTTTATCAGTTTATGGATATTTAGATTGTTTTCAATTTTAGCTACTGAGAATACTGCTTCATTGAACATAGGGGTGCATGTTACCTTTCAAAGTAATTAATGTTTTCATTTTCTAAGGATAAATATTCAAAAGTAGAATATCTGGATCATAGGATGTTTCTGGTCTTTTTTGAAAAATCTGTATACTATCTTTTATAAAAGTCTGCAGCATTTTATGTTCCACCAAGAACATACAAAGGTCCCCTTTGTTTTTTCACCTGTTTTCCAAAGCTTGGTTTTTGTCTTTTTTCTTTTTAAGATTTATTTATTTATGCATACAAGAGCTGGAGTTCAGGAAAGAGGTGTGGGGGGTGAGAGGATTCATCAGACACAGAATGGGTAGCAGAATAGGCAGACTAAAAAACACTGCTGAGGGGAGCAGTGGGCAAGACAGGAGAGGTCTGCTGTGCCATGTGGGTCACCTCTCTGGCCTGGGATTGAATGTGAGCTGCAGTTGCTTCAGATAGCTTCATAGTGCTGAAACTTAACCCCTTGTGCCACCAGGAAGGCCCCAGTGTTGTTTGTCTTTTTCTAGAAGACATTCTTAGAGGTGTGAGGTAATATTTCATCGTTGTTTATATTTGCAGTTCCCTAATAATAAGTGAATGATGAACATCTTTTCAAGTGTCTATTAGGCATCTCTGTGTCTTTTTTGGAGAAATGTATTCAGACCCTCTGCCAATTTTTTTTTTTTCACTGTTAAGTGAGTTCTTTATATAATTTGAATATTGACTACTCATGCAATATGTTTTGCAAATATCATCTCCCACTCAACAGGTTGCTTTTTTTTTTCTTGATAAAAGTCTATCTTTCACTTTGTAGAAACTATATTAGTTTAATAAAATACCATTTGCTTATTTTTGCTTTTGTTTACCTCATCATTGGTGACTAGTCCACAAATACTATAATAGTAAACATTTATTTAATAAAGCAATACTCAAAACAGTAAATATTTCCATATATTTCTAATTTTGGAGTAAATGTTATACAACAACAGGCAACTTATACTTATACTAAATCTTATACTAAAAGTAGTAGAAAATAAATCTTATACTAAAAATAGTAGACAATAATAATCTAGTAGTTTTCATAACATTATGAGTTACCATTTAATGTGACAGTGTTTTGCCTTAGTTAATCTATAAATGCCCCTGGCCCTTATATAGGCCTGTCAAGAAGTAGTTAACCCACCCCAAATAGTGAGAATGGAGGAAGAATCGTTTATTTTATACTAGTTTATAAACAGATATATTTTTATTCTATTCTGACTATAACCTTTGCTAGGCTGTAATATGTATGTTTATATACCATGCCATGGAAAAGGGAGTACATGCAAACTTATTTTGGGTACTATTTTGAACCTCTGATTTCCATAAACTTAACTTGGGGATAAAATATACAGAGATTAGTCATTAAGTTGAACCATAGTGCTGTGAATTAAGCCCCAACATGGTATGTTATGACTGAGTAGATTGCTAGCTAATGTAAACAATCAAAGACCAATTTTTATAATAGAAAAGTTTTGTGCCCCTTTTCCTGTTCAGCAGAGAGGAAAATAAGTTTGCACCCACCTAGCAAATTCAAACCAAATCAATAACTTTTATTGTACCCTAGGCAATAAAATGTCAGATTCTCCCAGGAAATATTCAAATTCAAATATCATCCTCACAGTCATTGTTCACAATTCAAATTTTTATTTCTCAGTTTCCCCCCCAATTCTCCATGCTTGTTTTAACTGAAAATAAGGAGAGGAAGGGGCATCTACTTCTGTGGTTGAGGGGATGTGAAGTTGGATGATTTATTCATTGTCATTTCTCTGTGGCTCTGGCTTCTGCTGTTTTCACATCACCCTGTATTGCCTCTGGAGCTGATAGCAAATACTGCAGACTGTTTTGTAGAACATTTAATATCTTGAGTACTCAGATGGGCAATCTTAGCCCTTTGGGATAAGGGAGTCTTTGAAAGTACCACAGATTTTCTTTTCTCCTGGAGCTATCTTTTGTGTGAGCAAGCTGGTTCAAGTGCTAGCTGTTGTCCACTATCTTCTGTGAACTTGCCAGAAATTGGAAATAGTGCCATCCCATCTAAGATGGTTTCCATTTCTGTAGTGGGAGATGTAGGAGGTCTCTCTGTCTCTATCACACACACACACACACACACACACACACACAGATACTTTTTGTCTTTTATGGACTGCGTACTCTTTGCACAGCTTACAAAAGGGGAAGTCAGCTGTTTTACTGGGTGGCAGCACTGTGGAATGTCCATGTGGCAAGGAACTCAAGAGACCTCAAAGTCCACAACCAGTGAAGAATTCAATTTTTTCCTAGTGCAATAACCCACAGAGTCCACATAAATTGAACTGAATCTCAGTAGAGACCACAAATCCTCTGTGGAAACGTCAGCCTTCCTGACAGCTTGACTGCCACTGCGTGAGAGACTGAACCAGGGATTCCTACCTCTGCCATGTGTGGGTATCTGAACTAGAGAAATTATTATAAGTGGTAGGTTTAGAAATTATATGTTACATGAGCATTGATAGCTAAATGCACTATGCCAGCCTGCTAGGATTCTATATTACTTCTCCCAAGTGCTAGCATCATCGAGACCTCCTTTCTGCAGGTCATGCATTTATCAAATTCCAGATTATAAACTGGGGTCATATCCTTTTTAAAGAAAATCTTCTCAAATTAAAAGGGATGTTTTCTTGGTGTAACCAGTTGGTGGGTGAGATATTAAACATCTTTCTACCCATATTCCTATACAAAGGGAATAAAACAGAAATGACCTGTGTCCAAGGCTCAAAAGAAGCCGTTCTCCAAACGTCTCCCATCTCTGTTCTGATAACATCCATATTCTCTTCCCTATCTTCTGGTGATAAAGGTTGTAATAACAGTTTTTCCTTTATTTCAAACTTGTTGCAGATTCCAAAAGTCATGAACTACAAATAAAGCTTTCTTACTTAACTGTTTGAAATAATGTGTCACTATCACAGATTTGAGCTCTGTGTACAGTTATCCATATACTCTCCATGAAAGCATCATGAAGAGACAGATAACTGGTAAATCGTGATATCAGGAAAAGGAATCAGTTACATCATAATGTAGCGGAACTCTCTTAGGGAATGGATCAATGGAAGCTGGTCTTACGGATGAGGCGGGATTTGTTCTGAGCCTTAAAGGATTGGAGGATTTGCATAAATAGACTAGAGGTTTATGATTATTTTAGAAAGGAAATAAAAACTTCTACAAAGGGCACTAAATCAAAACTGTTTTGGGGGCATAATGGGAAAAAGAAACTTAGAGAAAGGGTTGTATGAGAGGTGGTTGACAAATAAAGGTTTCTGTTGCATTGGATTGCTCAGTCTGACCATAATTTATAGACAATGGGGTGTTTTTTAAGTAAAGGAACAGGCGTTAAAATTAGTGACTTCACAAATTAATTAATGGCAACAGATAACCAAAGAATAAATATTTATTGAGGGCCTTCTATACATTAGGCATAACATTGAAAGAACAAGGGTGAGTGAATACAGTTGCTACCTGCACTGAGTTTATAATCCCATTGTAGTGGCAGGAAGGGCATCACAGGAGCAAGGTTCGGGATGGTTCTGGGCAGAAAGGTCAAGGAAGGAGAGTCTTGGAGCACTGGGTGGCTTTTCCTGCTTTTATTTGTAGAGGTGGCCAGGTACATGGCAGGCAGGGGTGCCGGGGGGCTGGGAGGTTGGCAGGCCTCTCAGCCCCCGGCACATCTCACCCTCTCGGCTGCTTTCTACTGCTTCTGCTCATCAGTACTCTCAGTCCTGTGGGTTCTGTTGGTCCTGGCATCCTCATGACGCTGCCCATTTATGCCCCTGTCCCAACTCAGGTGCGCCCACTTGAGCATGCCCACCCTGGAATGCTCGCAGCACCTCAGGTGTCCATCATCAGTGGTGGGAGGGTAGAAAGACCTGATTTCTCTAACCCTACACCCATATTGAAGGCAATAATTAATATGAATTACATGACATAATTTAAGCATGTAACATGCTAGGAAACTTATATTTAACATGATATAAAAAGCTATAATGGAGTTAGGCTCAATAAATATTTTTTTAAATAAAGCTTGTTTGGAGGATATTGTGGATTCATGTGCAGTTGTAAGAAATAATATGGAGAGATTCCACATACTCTTTACCTACTTTTCCTCAATAGTAACAGATTGAATAACTGTAGTATCATATCACAACCAGGTTATTATACATAATTTTTGTAAAGAATTTAAATCTTTCATTACTTCTGATTTTTTTTAAAATTAAGGTAATGTTGGTTTATGTCATTTCTGCTTCACAAGTAGAGGTTCCTTGCTTCATGTGTTATTACCATAGCTCACCTTCTCCCAAAGCACACATAAGTACAGCACCATAGTCTATTGTGCTCCATCCCCACTTAGTATTCACCGCTCTCCTGCCTCTCAGGATTCCTTAGTTTTATACTCAGCTTTCAGGAGTTATCTTTTAAGATTGGTAACATTTGCTTTTATTTTTGTTTGGTTTTTCTATATTCCACTTGTAATTTACACTCTCTGGTATCTGTCTTTATCTTTCTGACTTATTTCACTGACAATCCCTTCTAGCTCCATCAATATCGCTGCAAATAGCATGAGCAATATATTTTGTATCACAGAGTAATATTCCATTTTGTATATGTACCACAACTTCTTGACCCACTCATCTGGGGTTTGCTCAGCTTCTTGAATCTTTAGGCATATATCTTTTGACAAATGTGGGTAATTTTAGCCTTTTTTTTTTTTTTTGAGTACTTTTTTCTTTTTGTTTGCACTGTCTCTCCCCTTCTCCTACAAGTCTGCAATGTATTTTAAAGGGTAATGGAAACAATTGATGAAGTACATCATTAAACTTTAAGTGAGAAACCACCCCACAACTTAGTGACTTAAAACAAGTCATCTAATTAGCTCACAACTCTGTTGGTTGGCAATTTGGGCTAGTCTCAGTAGGGAAGTGTTTTTTACTAGTTTCAGCTGGTCTTACTCACACATCTTCAATGAGCTGCTAAATTTGTTGATTATTGGTTGGTGTAGAAGACCTGTTCTAATGGCTATCTCTACTTCAGATAGCCCCTGGCCTTCCAGCAGATAACACTGATCTTTTTCCTATGAAGGTGGAAGGGTTACACGGACTGAGAAACAAATGTCACTGTGTAAGAGCGTTTCAAGATTAGGCTATTGAGTTCTTTGCTAATGTCCCATTGGCCATATTAAGTAACATAACCAGTCTAAATTCAATAGATGGAAAATATATTCAAGTTTTCAATAGCATGGGGAAGTTTTTTTTTTTTCTTCTTTAAATCCAGCCCTGGACTATCATAATTAGATTCACATTTTCAAAAAGAGTATTTGATACTGTGAGAATTCATACCTCTGTGTGAAAGAATTGAGGCTGAGAGATCAGTTTAAATGGGAAGAGAGATAAAATTGGATATTTAAAATATGCTTAGAGCTAGATTCACCAAGTGATTGATTATGCATGAATAAAGAAGAAAAAATATGCATTGCTATTAGGTTTTGTCTTGAGCAATTTGGTGACTAGTAGTGACATTTATTGAATCGGCGACCCTAGAAGTGGCAAGATAAAGACAAGGGTAATGAGTTCAGCTTTGAATAAATTTTATTTGAGATACTGAAAAGATCCAAGTAGAAATATTGACCATAAAGTTCAATATAGGGCCAGAATCTTAGAAAAGAATTTTGAACTAAAGAAAAAAATTTGCGAGTTATCAACTTATTGACCATGGCTTGGCCATGGGGATGGGTGAGCAAAATGCTAATGCCCATAAGAATTGTGTAGCTTTGAAAATATAAAGGGTGGAGAAAATGTAGTATTCTATTATGTTCAATAGTCTTTAGCAATAATTAGAAGGGTATTTTTATTTTCCTATTTTATTAACATAAATATCTTAAGTATTTATTTAAGAGGTTTGTGTATATTTGAGAGAAAAATAAGTATACAATATCATTTTAGTTATGACTCACTATGGGGACTACAAGCTTGAATGTGTAGCCAAAAGGGTCAGGCAATTGCATTTTTTAACAAGGAGTCAGAGCAGTATGCCCATAGGAACATATTCCTCATGATACTATGTGACTATCAATTTGACAGCTCTAAATAGACTCTAGCCCTTCTGATTAGGAATGCCACAAGAATTCACACAGTAAAATGAGAAAAAAAGGTAATGCTCAAAAGTATTTGAGATAAAATGTGACTTAACTTTAAGTGGTATGATTTGAACTGGTTTTCTGAAGTCAAGAGATCATGTCAGGCCAAGAGTTTTGATGATGTGACTTTTGTGATGTGTGTATATTTCTTAGTGTGCTTACATTGTTCAACTTTGGCAGGATGAGGAATAAAATACCTATTGGACTTCACTAGGTATTTTATATCGACACTTAGAATAAAGAGGTATAGGATGATTGATCTAGGAAATGAAAATTGAAGACCATCTTGTGAAAAATACATTTACTGAATGAGGAAATATTGCATGGCCTCCCATGGCAACAAAATCAAGCACCTGGCCAAGAGCTTGCTCAAGAACTATGAATTGTGTAGTCCCAATCCTTAATTAAGTGCCCTTTCCTATAAATTCCCTGAAGCGTAGTTCCATTTTACTAATAGCTCTAAATATCTTTGGCATAGAAATATCTTTTGTACTAAATGTCACATATTCTATGAGAATGAGTACAACAGTAGCACAGTAAAACAGATTTTTTAAACTCTTGGCTAAAGCTCAACTTCCTTAGCCATGAACAAAACATGGGTATGAAGATGACTTAATAGTATAGTACTGGGGTTTGAGGGATGGGGTGGCAGACTGGGAGGAAGAGGTAAGAAAAGGGTAGGAAACATGGCAAGAAAAAGATAAGAAAAGGATAAGAGAAATGTAAGAAAAGGGTGACATCAATTCATTGTCATTTTTGAACAAATACAGATTTCTGCATTTCTATTTCCATCCTCGTTCCTTCCCTCTTTCTTCCTTTCATTGCCATCTTCCTAAATGGCTTTTCTTCCTTCTTTTCATCCTGCTTTATAATAGGAGTTAAGAATTGTGGACTCAGGGGAGAGACATGTATTTGACTTAAAGGAACAAAATTTGACATAAGTACTAGAATACACTCTAAATTTAGACAGAAAATTTGGAAATCATCTATACCTTCCCATCTGTTTCATTTATTTATTTTATAATTAAAAAATATATTTATTTTTGGGTAGAATTGAAGTCTAGACTAGAGGTACCAGGGGTGAGGTAATTCATCAGAGACAAAGTGGGGAGCAGAATAGGTAGATCTACTGAAAAACACTGCTAAGGGGAATAGAGAGCAAAACAGGAGAGGTCTGCTGAACCATGTGAGTTAGCTTGCTGGCCAAGAATTGAACTCATACTCTCATGATGAACCTTCATGGTAGCAGTGCTGAGATTTTACCCCTGGGCCACTAGAAAGGTCCTCGACCTGTTTTAAAAAACAGACAAAAAATTAGACATGTGAAAGATTCTTATCCATTCTTATGTTAATCCTTTTGCATCATTTCTATACTTATTTTTGTATTTAGAAGTACACATTTATATATTTAGAAATATATACAATGAAAGGTATTTCATTCCAAAATAAAAATTAGGACTTTTACACAAGTCATGAAACAGCATTAAATATATGAGATTTAGAATAAAAAACAAATGCTATTTTTATGAGCTTTGTTAATTTCTTTATTTCTGAAGCTTAAATTTCTTATCTGCCTACGTAAAGAGGACATTAACACCTCTCCTATCTGACAAAGATTGAGGTCAAACTTGAGAAAACACTTTGTAAACTCTAAAGGATTATAAACATGTTTGTAATTATAATGGTGTGTTGTCTGTTATTTTCCCAGCTAAGCCTTAGTAGCTACTTGCAATTACTAAATCAGTATTTATGTAGATTATATCATTCAGAAGGCTCCAGAGATCTTAATGAGATTATATAAAAGCAAATATTTTATCCAGTATTGAAAGGCATCACTTTTGAAAGTTAATGGATCAATTGCCTAATAGGAACAATAACTATAATGGTTTACAACAGAAAGTGGAAATATCTCTTTCAGTTGACATTCTAAAGGGAGTTAGGTGGGAGGAAAACAATTATTCAGAGTGGATTAACAGTGCTCAGAATTGTAAAATATGCCCTGGAATCTTAAGTAAGTTCAAGTAGACAGATATTTAAAGTTACATTCATCAAGGCTTAGAAAATGTTTTTCCTGCTTGTATTTTATCCATTTTTTAAATCTGATTTATTTAACTTAAGATTTTTTTTATTTCTTTAAGTATAATCTGCCTAAAATTGGCACTTAGTGTCTTTGAAATTGTCATTGACACTTATTTTCTTTCCTAACCTGTTAATGAAGTCCTTTTATTTGAACCGAGTCTATATGCTTTTTTTTTTTTTTTTTTTTTTTTTTTTTTTTTTTTTTTCCTNTTGACACTTATTTTCTTTCCTAACCTGTTAATGAAGTCCTTTTATTTGAACCGAGTCTATATGCTTTTTTTTTTTTTTTTTTTTTTGTTATCATTTGTTTTCTCCAGAGATTTTTTCCAAGGAGTACAATTCCTAAGAGCCAAGTCTTGGAAAAAATAATGTATTTTTTTACAAAATATTCTGTCTTCAAACTGTTTTGGAAGCCTGATTAGCATCCGCATTTCTTTGAAATCCACCAGTACATATTAATGTATTACTAGCTTTGAATATTCTTTTTTGTTTAGAAACATGTTTTTTTTATTTAAATCAGTGTTATTCAGATTTCTCTGGCTATATTTAAGGCACAAGGTACTCTGCAGTCAAGCTGCCTAAACTGGATGCCAGTCCCCACTGTTAACCTCTCTGTACCCAAATTTCATCATCTACACAGTGAGATGATAGTAGTACATATTTAAGGGTTTTTATAGTAGTATATATTTAAGATTTTACACAAGTGTTTATTAAAATAGTGTAACTTTCCTTTCCCATTCTTTCAGAATCCCGCTACTTAAGGGACTATGCAACCTGGGAGTAGAAATCTAATTTTAGTATTCTCAACAATGTAGATCCTGTGGGGCTGAGAGAAGTTAAATAATATGCCCAAGTCAGTGGAGATTCAAATATAATTTTTGGTCCTAGTTCTTATATTAAACCATGTTAAATGCATCTCTGAGGGATAAAGAACAGATCATGATTTTTATATAACGTACCTCCTGGAAATATTTATGATAGGTAAGTATTACCTAAAACTCATGAAAGATTCTGGGCAACTAAGGCCAAAAGAAATTTTCTGTTTTTTCAAAAGTGGTCCAAGTTTTCAATAATATTGGTTACTTCTGACACTAAAGTAAAAAGTAAGAATTAAAACACCAAGATGATGTTCAATAAAAATATTTCAACTAAAATAATCCAAATCCCAAACAAACTCAGGATAATTAGAAGGGAATAAGATCTATTAACTTAGGACAACATAGTATGCGAAAGAAAGAGATAGTGAAAAGAATTTTTTGCTATTTTAGTTAGCAAACAAGAAAGAATGATGTAAATCAATCTACTGTGTTCCTTTTTATGCACTTTTGGTAGCTAAGATGATTAGGGAAATATATTTACCACTCCAAGTCACCATGGATCCTTCTCATAAAATTTCTTTAATGGTTACAATTTTCTACCTTCCTGCTTGGAAAGTTCTTTTTGAGAAAGGAATTAAGACTATCTGTGACATTATTAAAAAGAAAAATGCCTGAAATTTTCCTTATTAAAATGTCATAGCGAGTTTATTTTCTAAGCATACCTAATTTGTTTGCATGGACAGTGTACCTTAAGCATTTATTTTGTGCTTAACATTGCCCTGGAGTGATAAACAACAATATATTTCTCTAATCCTATTCTAAACTATTTATAGACTTGCAGGGAAATTGTATGTGAGATTTGGAAGAAAAATAATAAAGACTATAACTGGAGTGAAACAATTTGGAAAAAAGCCAATCAAATATCAAAATATATGCTAGATCACTAAGGAAGAGTGAGCTCTGATAGACCTGGGGTAATGTCATAGATAAAAGATATCACATGCTTGGCATTAGCAAAGGGTAGGAGGACAAGGGTGTGAATTAAGTACAGTGTTGTGAATGGATTCAGTTAGATTAAAGAGGATTTCTAATGCTGCCCTAAGGAGCTGTAATGAGATGGGCAGCGTCGTGTCCAGTAATTGGGCTGTCCCTCAGAATGCTGACGTGGAGGCCACCTGTCAGATGCTGTGCAGTGAGTCTTCAGTTACTGAGATGGAGAGCTAGATCTGTTTCCAGCATTGCTGTTTGAATGTAACTTACCTCTCTTATTCTGTAATCTACCTCTTCTATTCATGGTTTATATTGCACTAGTATTTCCCAAATTGCATTACCAAAAGCATGTGTATTAGCCACATGACTGTGTATTATGTTTCAAAAAAATAAAAATAAAAAAAATAGCCAGTTTAAGCTTATAAAGGTGGGCTAGACCATGTTGTATAACTCTTCTTGGTGCAAGACTTTCAGAAGCTGTTAATATTCTTTTATTCATGTGGATTCTCCAAAAGAAGACATTTTGCAAATTTATGTATTTTTTGAACTTAGAATTTTTTTTTTTCACAAAGAATGCTAAAGGGCTGGAAAATCTAAGGGAAGAACATTAGCAAAATGCATAGGAAATGATTCCAAAGTTTCAGTCAATATTGAAATTTTACAAATCAAAGGACTCTTGAATTATATTATTCAATAGATACAATGGAAATATTTCTTTTTTATATTCTGTACATATTATCTGCAAAATACTAAACCATCTCATATTTATAAAGGATGAATATATTTTTCAATTTAATATAGAAATTTGACATTTAGGAACACTTGTCTTCTTGAACTTTGAATATGAAATAATGCTAAGAACAAGGCAGGAAAAACACATAATTAGAAATCAACTATTGAACTAATGTACCTTAAAATTATTGACTACCCTTTATAAAATACTTTTCTTGATGATCAACCATATTAAAGGTTATTCCATAATTTAGAAATATGCTTTACTGTGCAATAGAAGTTTTATTTTGTGTGGTTGTCTTATTGTTTTTGTTTTTGAGAAAAATGTTCACACCATTTTGGCAAAGAATTATATCCCAATAAATAGAAGCAGTATTACAGAGTGCTGTGAGCATTAGATCTGGAGAGAGAAGATCTGAATTTTTATTCTCGTTCTCCTTTTAAATTGCTATGTGACCATGGGCAAAATTTTAATAGAGTAGCAATGCACTATGAAATTCAGAGCATAAACATTGGAGTTCCATGGGCTGAGTGGAAAGCACAGCTCCGCAGTTTTGGCAAGTTAATTAAACTCCCCTTGTCTTAGTTTCTTAGTCTGTTAAAGGGATATTACAATATTTACCTTCTAGAACAGTAACTGGCACTCAGCAAGCACTATCACTAAGTCTTTTATAAGTATCAGTTACTGTGGACTTTAGTATCTTCAACTGATGAGATTGAACAAGATGATCTTTAAGGCATTTTGTTGCTAACATTATAAGAAATGTCAACTAGAAAACTAACAACAACAAAAAAAAAATGAGGTGTATCTGCTTTTATGCCCATGAAGAAACTATATTAAAAAAAAGTAAGGAATATGCTAAAATTTAATTCAGGAAACATAAGATGGGAGACAGAATACATATTGTCTTTCTTTTTTGGTTGATAGAGCTATTTCACCTTCTGTAAGTCCCAAAATAACAACATGAAATGCAGAATTATTGGGCTGTTCTTAAGGTAAATTATTTTATTCAGCATAGTAATTCAGTTTGACTCAATCCAGTCTGATGATTAACAATTACTTTACAAGAATTTTCAGCAGAAATAAAATACGGCTTTTTTCAAAACATATCTAGTTAGAGATGTAGCTCAGTGGAAAATTCTAGGCATCTTAAGAGTGCATGTTTTGTAAGTATGATACCTCTTGTGGCTGGAAGACCAATGGTATTCACTGGTGAGATTGGGATGGTGAAGTGGAAAAAACGGGGAAGAGAGAGTGCAGTAGGGAAGTGGGATATGAAGGGCACTGTGGGATTAGGACAGCAATGATAACATGGAGGACACAAGAGTGTGTAAGTATTTTTCAGGTATATTAGATCAGGTAGGCTAGTTTTTTAAATCTCAGCAGCATTAATTGAAGCTGGATAAGCTTTATAGTAGGGGATTTCCTGTGCATTGAGGATATTGATCAGCATCCCTAGTCTCTACTAACTAGGTAACAGTGGCAGCCCTTCCCCCACTTCTCATAAAAAAGGTCTCTTGACACTGTCAAATGTTCTTTTAGAGGCAAAATCACTCCTAGTTGAGAATCCCTGTGCTGAAAGTATAGTGTTCCAGTGGGTAATCCTTTGGATAATAATTTTGTTTCCAGGGACTGATAACAGGTAGAATAATATTGAAAAATCTGTAAATAGTGCTTAATTCTTGTGTTTTTTAAAAATATTTATTTATGCATACAAGAGCTGGGGTACACGCCAGAGTCCTGGGAGGTGAGAGGACTCACCAGAGACAGAGTGGGGAGCAGAACAGGCAGGCTGACAAAAATACACTGCTGAGGGGCGCAGTGGGTGAGGCAGGAGAGGTCTGCTCACCATGTGGTTCCTGTCCCTGACCAGGGATCCAACTCAAGGTGTTGTGCAGTGGATGCTTTACAGGGCAGATCTCAACCCGCTGTGCCCCCTACAGAGGACCAAATAGTGCTTAATTCTTTAAAAGTGAGGAATGTCCAATGGGATATCCTGGAGGACTATGTGTGACTTAGTGGTGTGGTAACAGACATCTAAAGAACTAGGAACCTATAGCTCTGATTCATACACATTCTTGTAAATTCATGTTGCCTCCATTAAAAGTAAAAAAAGAAATGAGAATGAAACTTTTCTTTGACTATGACTGTGATGCATGCATAAGTATATTTAACTGTCCAGATAAAGGAAGAACATAGAGACCAAATTGTAAATCATGATGGTACCACTATTTCCCCAGTTATTAATGACAGAAAACATAAAGTGAAATGGTTTATTTCCCATCATGAGAAGTTTATTAAAGTTTAGGATGATTAAAGGAGAAATGATAACTTCCCAGTGTTTCACAAAAACTGGGGAAAATCATTCAAATCATTCAAATTTTTCTCTCTTCTCTAACACAACAAGGAGGACTAGAAATATCTGCAGTTCTGATATACTTCAATTTTCTGTTTATACTGGCATCTTCTGTTTATATAAGCATCTCCCCTACCCCTGAGCACTGAGGCTGGAGGGAAACAGCACATGTGATCTCCACCTCTTGAAGCCAGTGGATCTTGGTGATGGGCCTTCACAGGGCAGCTAAGTCAGGGAGGAAAGAGATAAACATTCATTTTGGGAGGAGGTGAGAGATCCATATATTTTGTTGACCCTTTCAGTGAGGTCTTCAGTCAATGTCAAGTAATCAAAACTGCTTTTCGTTTAACCTTTGTTCTGTCAAACTGAGAACAAAACACAATCATGGTTATAAAACCTTTGCTATTACAAATGAGAAATGTCTGTAAAGGTCATTTTATGGTAAAAGTGTGTTTAATTTTCCCTTTCAACACAAGATAGAAGATTAATACAAAAAAGAAAAAAAAAACATGGTGTACATGAGACATATATGGAGAATGTTAATTTCCAGCCTTAATAAAATTTATGTATTTTAATTCCTATTTTTAGAAAAATCAAATGCAGACTTTTAAGAGAAATCTATGTCCCTGGAAGAAAATATGATCCTATTATATGCTAGAGAAAGAGAACTCATTTCTCTCAAATGTAATTTTGCACTTAAACATGTGCACAAACGCACATACGTACACCAATCAGGCAACAGAGAGACAACTCCGTTCCTGGGAAAGGCTGCCAATAAGCATGGTTTTGAATAATGTTCATTGCTCTATTCAGGTCACTATAATCCTGGCTTATTCAAAAACACCCCACTTTGTCAGTTTTCAGTGTGCTATTTTTAGTGATAAAGAGATGCCATTAGGGAGAAAGAAATATGGTTTTCCCTTTTTTGTTAAAAGATACCTTTTCTGCAGCAGAAATACTTATATATTTTTCACTTGTTCTCTAGCATTTACTTACACTTTGACATGGAAAACTTGAGGTCTTTTATGGCAAATTATTCCATCCTTACCTTTTTTTGTTGTTCAGGTGACAAGATGCTGTTATGTTATTATTTTAAATGAAAGGATGTCTTAAAATTCCTTGCTATTTTAGGCAGATCATTCAAATCTTTGGAAAGACATTAGTATACCATTTCCAGGGAAGCCAAGTTTATTGAATCTTTCAAATACTCTCTGCTTAGCTTGGCTGTCATCACACCATCAGTTGTGAGGTATATAAATAACCTCACTTTAACATGTGAGAAATAATAAAAAAAAAGGCTCCTTCTGGATGTTAAGATGTGAAATTAAACTGCAGGTGCTTTTCAGAGTTATTTGGGACAGTTTCCAGTTGTCAATATGGAAATCCTGTCATTCAGGGCAGGGATCTGTTGCTATGGGGAAGCAAAAGCTGCATCGTTTGACAAGTTGGCAGTTGTTACAGCTGGTAAGAAAAGAAAAACTTTAGAGACAGGTAGTGGAAGATGACTGTTCACAAGGGATTGGTGAACTGGCTTGGAAATTAATAAATGATTCTTCTTTCCCTTTACTAGACATTTACTTATGTATAAAAATGATGGTCTTTTAGGTGCATTCATTCAAGAGCTTAGATATAGCTCTATCTCTTAACCAAATACATTCAGGTGCATCCAAACATTTGATTTATCTCTAAGAGTCTGATCACCAGCTCCAGGGTGGGTGCTTTCTCAGCATTATCAAGGAATTCTCTGAGGCAAGCTGGATGCTACCCGAGATAACAGCAGATTACACAGGTTAAGGGCTCAGGACCAAGGATGTTCTTCACATCAGATGCCAATCTCATCTCCAGACTGTCACCTCTACCTATTACTCATTGGCTATAAATTAGAATGTCTTAAAATCCCTTCCTTAGTTTCAATTAATTTGCTTGAGCAACTCACAGAACTCAGGAAGTCAGTTTACTTGCTAGATTATTGGCTTATTACAGAGGATATGCAAGTATGCAAATCAGTAACCAAATGAAGAGATACATAGAACAGGGTTGAAGCCAGGTCATGAAGCTTCAGTGCTCTCAGTCATGTCACTATCCCAGAATCTCTGACATGTTTAACTTAAACTTCATGGAGTCATCATGGCTTTATGATTAAAACATTGGTATTGGATGGAGTCAACCTCCAGCCCTTCTCACCTTCCTGGAGGTTTCTGGGACAGAAAGTTCCAGTTCTCAAGTCATCTGGTTGGTTCTATGGCACCAGCTTGCCCCAAAGGTCACCTTATTAACTTAACAAGATACCTTATCTCTCTCTCTACATAGAAATCCACGGGTTTAGAATCTCTGTGCCAAAACCAGGTAAGAAGACTGAATATGTATTTTCTATTATAAATCAGAATAATACAGTTATCTCTTTGGATAAATGTCCATACATTTTAGTATTATTTTGGACAGGGCTATAGCTTCCAAGAGTAAAACACAGAATTCCTGGATAAGAAGGTTAAAGTCTTCTTTCGTTTAGCCCTAGGGAGGCTTTCACTAAAGATACTGCATTCCCTCCATTCCCTCAGGTCCTCAAAGAAGCTGACAACTAGGCAATAGTTCAGAGAAGAGCAAAGAATGTTAAGAAGATTGAGAAATTGATTTGTCAGTAAAACAGAAGCCCCCACACCACAGTTGAAGCCGTGGCTCAATTATAAATTCCCTTTAAAATTCAGGAGGACACACTATATTTAATTTCTCACTAGGAAGAGAATAAGACATCTGCTCTCTTTCTAAGACAAAATTCACTACTACCCAGATTTGGCATAAATGTAGTAGGGCTCAGATGTTACTTAACATGCTTTACATTTGGCATGACTAGAATGTGTGAAAGAGTCCAATTTTTTTCCCATATAATATTTTTTTTATCTGACCCTCTGGAAGTATATTTTATTTTTTCTTCATTCAGAATTCTCCATGATTCAAGATAGGAGTAAATAAAGTAACTGTTAAGATAAGAAAAGATCAAGAAGAGGTATAAAAGAAGTTAATTTTTCTCCATCTACTGATTAACTATACTTGACAAGTATTCTAACGAAAGTAAAGCAGACAGGATTTCCCCTTCCCCCTTACAGAGCTATGCAATGTGAGTGTGTTCTTTGTGGCAATGCTTTGTTTTTATTTTGTCTTGATTCTTAAGTTGTGTCAATCACAGTTGTTTATACATAGTAGATTCTTGGTAAATTCATGTTTGTTGAATAATATTCATGGGAATATTTGCTAAGCTATGAAAGTCTTCAGAGTCTTATAGAAGAAAACATAGAAGAAAATAATATGATTATATGAGATTTGGGTGGTAAAAGTTCAACTTATAACCTAGCAACCTACCTATCAGCAAGGAATTAAAATGGAAACAAAAGAAAACAAAAACAAAAACAAAACACTAACATAATTTAAAGAATTTTAATTTGTTCCTCAAACTAGAAAATTTAGAAGCTGAATATTACTTAATTTTATAATATCAAGTATATGTATATGTATACAGATATATATAAAACAAAGTGAGAGACAAATAATTTAGAAAAATTTGAAACAAATATGCATGAGAACAAATTTATAGCCAAAAATAGTCTTGACAACTAACAGTTAATTCAAAGGGATCCTGTAGCTTAAGGTGAGACCGAAATATCCCTTTGTACTTAATATACCAGCAAAAATGCAACAAAGGAGACACAGAAGCTTTACTACTGATCTCTACTAAACTTTCAAAGAAGAAATAATACCTATCCTTCTCAAACTCCTCCTTTTGTTGAATTGGTATATCTCATTTATTCATTTTCATATATTGAAACATCCTTGCATTCTTAGAATAAATTCTAGTTGATCACAGTGCATGGTTCTTTGACTATATTGTTGAATTTGGTGACAAATATTTTGCTGAGTATTGTGTCTATATTCATTAGAAATATTGGTCTTTTTGTTTTTGTTTTTCGTGATACTCTGGTCTTATTTCAGAATCAGGACAAAGTTGGCAACATACAATGTGCTTATAAGCAAGCGTTAAGTTTCTTGAGCTGCTCAGCTTTGGTATTCTTCACCTCTGACCAATCTTTTTTCAGGTTCCTCTGATATATTTTCCACTGGGTCTGAACTCTGGACTTCTCTGTCCCTTCTTGCAAAACCCACTTTTAGTAAGAATCATGCTAAGTCAGTTTGGAGAAAATCTCTCTCCCTTGATATCTGATCACCTTCAATGTAAGATCAAATTTCTCATTCTCCAATACCACAGTGATATCTTATCAACCTGGTCTGCCTTCAACAAGTATTCTGTTAGGTCAATTTTGTAAGAAAACCTTCTTCTCTTGATGTCTCCCCTTAGTAGTTTTCCATTACCCCAGCCCCCAATCTGCTTTTTCACTAAATCCTCAATTTCCCACTTCTCTTTGCTGTATTTGGCACTAAACCCAGTTTTATAGTGAGGTTTTCCTCTTACTACAATAGTTCCTGACTAAAATCTGTTTCTATCACTTTCAGTACTGTGCGGCTTTAGTTTTCTCTGACATCTCTACCACAGAAAACTACAAAGCTGTCCTTTCCCTCCCAGATCTTAATTCTGAATTTTCTGTTTGAATTCAAATATTCATCTTTTCACTTTCATCTGTCCATGATGTTATGGAATCAGTTCTTCATATACATTTTCAACTTCCGAAGTATTTAAGAGTAATAATAATTGAAGGCATACTATTGGTAACACTAAAATAGTCATACTAATTTTTTTATGTGTACAGAAGCTCATAATTTAAAGACCATTTTAAATACACTGTTTTGAATACTAGAGAATAGCTGAGATCTATGTATTTAAACACATCCAATTTTTAAAAAGTGTCTACTTTTCAGCTTTAGTGATATATAATTGACATATAAGATAAGTATCTACTTCTAAATATATAAAAAAATTACAAAATGAGTATGGATATTTTAAGCCAAAATAAATGTGAAAAATACCATTACTCCAGGAGGTATATTGGATCAAAGCATTTTCTCCTCCTTGGAAAGCCTTTATTTAAAAAGGGAGGTAAATTTTTATGGTGTTCTCGCTAATTGTGGGTATAGTCATTTATATTAATGGGGTTATGGTTATTCTAGAACAGAAATATTTCTTGCCTTTTCTATAGAACTATGTCTCTAGGACTCTAGCTGAAAATTTGTCATTGTACTGCCTGCATTAAGTGCTTCTAACTATCATCTATACTTTCAAATGGAAGTGTTTTAGTATTTGCATTACAATTATGATACAACATTGCCAGATTTGCATTCTTGTCTATGTGTAATGAAGACCAGTGTTGTCTGCCAGTGCCTGTAACTCAACTTGCCCCTTCAGAGCCATTAGGAGGGCAATAAGCTGTCTATATAATTTACTGCAAATGAGAGGCCTCTATTACTGATGGGCTTGGGTGCTATTCCAAAATAGGTACCTTTGAGTGTCAAATATTTTAAGTTGAAGGGAAATGGCAGGTGCAAGAAAGACTCTGTGATCACTTCTATCTTCCCTGAATCAGGTCATAAGATTCTCATGGTGACAATGTACTGGGCCTACCATGTACCGAGAGAAAAGGAACATCTTGATCTCTGAAGACACAGCAATCCAAATAACTTTTCCTAAGTTTCTCCCAATGTACTCTCCTCAGCCCTTAACTGATGCCTACTACATTTTCCCATAATTTTCCACTCTGTCAAACCTAGTATAAGAAACGCTCATGGTTTACCATTTCTTCAGCTCATCATTTCCTTAGAAAGGCTGAAATATTTAGCATGTTTTTCTTTTTGTCAGTCCAATTTTTAGGGTTAGTATAAGAACCTCATATAATAGAGGATGAGTTTTTTTCCTCCCCTACATACCAGGATAGTGAAAACAATGCTGTTCTCAACTGCATAGCTTTACTACTCAAGCTTCGTGATACTTTGTGTTCCCAACTGTTAAATGTAAATATTTCTCTAAACTACTGCAATATTGAATGAGACTAGATTTCTTAATAGCTACTATTATTTGTGGCCTGATTAAGAGGTGAATCTTTAACTGACTGCTGTCCTTATTACATGGATATTTCATTTCATATACTACAATGTAATCATTTTAAGCATTTTAGAGTAGAATTAGGATTCACTCTAAAGTGCTTGATTAGAATTTTTTACTTTGCTGTGGTTTTTTTTTTTTGTTTGTTTGTTTTTTCTTTTTAAATAGTATCTTATCCTCAATGACAGGATAGAAAGAGGGAAGAGGAGAGGGAAAGAGAGAGAGAGATAATAATGAATTGACAAATTGACCAGAGAGAGATAATTAAACATAATATATTTTCTCTTGTTAGGAACAGAATTAACTAAGACAGTTCAGGTAAACTATATTACTAAAAGATAAAAAAAAAGAAAAAATACATGATATCCCAAAATAGGAATACCCCGCTCTCTAATAAGCACAGTGCAGTGTAGAGTTGTTTGGAAGATAGGAATAGACTCTTGAAACATTTAGAAGTTATTGAAACCATCTAGAATAAATATGCTTTATAAGTAAAAACTGCATGATATGGAAGTACAGCTTTAAAACACACCCCTCATTATGTTCTAGGAATTAAATGGTTGACCTTGTTCTGGATCTGCACTGCTTTTAGGCATCACCACCTCTCAGCTCATCCCCTTGCTTTTTCCACTGTGCTGTATTTCCCTGATATTCGTTTACCTGTGTTTCCTTGTCTTCCATCTTTCCCTAGTGTCATTCTCTTCCCAAATTTCACTGTCTCCACACTTGATATTCCCTGAGGGAATGTACTAAATGCACTTTTGATCTGGTTTGAACTTTAGTTTATTCACTTCAAGGAGAATCCCTCAAGTTCTGGTTCCAGTTACACTGGGTATTCCATTGCTGTTTTCTATGATCCATCCATTCTCCTAACTTCATTGTATTTAAAAATCATACTGTTTATAGTCACTCCAGCTGGAAAACTGGAGTCTTACCCAACTTTTTATTTTCCAGTGGTGCCCAAATCACACCTAATTGACCCTTCTCCTTTGCAGCTCATGTCTTCCTTCCCAATTCTATTGCAGGTGGTATTTTACCGTCTCATTATTCCTTATCTCTCCAAATTCTCTCCTTTCAACTATCTCTCAAACACAGTACTGTCCAATTAAACACATGATTTAATTCTACTCCATTCTAAATAAGTCTTAAAATTCACAATAGCCCATGGAATAACAGCCCATGGGCATTTCCAAGTTCCAAGTGATAGCCCCTGACATCCTCCTCCTTCTATATCCATTCAGAATGCTCCCCACTCAACACATGCTGACAACTTTCTAAAAGTGTCTTCCAGTGTCTTTTTGCCAACCTCTAAGAATTTAACGCTCTTTTTCTCCTATAGCTTACTGTAAGCGCGCATATCCTTTATGTTTCAACTTAAATACCACAAGTCAAGTCACTTTATTTCCATAACACTTCTTTAACATTTATCTTATAGAATTTATCACATTCTGCTTTGCTTAACAGTTTAATAGTCACCTGTACTATTCTTTTTATATCTTCTATTAAATTGTAAGCTCTTTAGAGATGAAGTCATCTCATTTATTTTTATAGCAACCGCCATCTTTGGACTACTGGTAGTCTTTTTGTTTTGTTTTCATGTATCAAAATTAGGGAGACAGACTAATACTTAGCATGTAACTATGATGTGTTAAGTACCATGCTATGCATTTTTGACACAATTACTCTAAGAATAATGCTACTATATTATTTTTATTGATGTAGAAATTCAATCTTGTGGTGATTAAGTAACTAGTACAGAGTCTTATACTCTATATGTGGAACAGTTAGTTCTGTCTGATCCCCAAGCACATCTTCTATCCTCTATTCTTTTTTTTAAAAAGATTTATTTATTTATACATACAAGAACTGGGGTATAGGCCAGAGGTGCAGGAGGTAAGAGCATTCACCAGAGACAGAGTGTGGAGCAGAAGAGGCAGATTTATTGAAATACACTGCTGAGGGGAGCAGCAGGTGAGAGGGGAGAGGTCTGCTTCACTATGTGTGTCAGCTCCCCTGGCCAGGATTGAACTGGTGCTGCAGTGGCTGCAGATAATTCATAGTGCTGAGGCTTAACCCCTTGCACCACCAGGGAGGCCCCCTCTATCGGCACCATTTCTTTGTGTTAGCTTTCCCAGATGAACTGCAATGATTTGTTTATATGCCTTTCTACTTTAATTGACTTTGAGTTGCAGCAAGAAGCAAACGTTTAATAAGTACACAACACATGCTTGTGAAATAGTTTGATGGGTACGTGTAAATCTGCAACACATGGAAAACAGACATTATTGTGAGACAGGGATCTTTTATATTGCATTTATATTTTGTATATTTGTCGATCTGTTTATTTTTTTCTAAGAACACTTGAAATTTGGACAGTGAAAGAAGCAAATGATGCCTCTACTATTTTCATCTTGTACTCTTAGAGCCTAGAACCTTGCTGTGGCCCTTAAGTCAAAAGCATGAATTCTAACATGTGAGAAATGCAGAATCTTGGGTCCCACCCAGGCTTACTGAATTGGTCTTCATTCCCAGGAAACTCATATGTACCTTTAAGTTTGTAAAGCACTGCATAAGACTGAAAGCTTCTTGAAAGTAAGTCATATAAGTAAAAGTTCCTGTAATTTTATTTTTTTTGCTTTGATTAATAAATTCCTCGGATGAAGTAGCATGTTAAAGAGCAAATGCTGATGCAGCCAATCATCCATTTCAATATAATCAGAATTAACAGGCAGCATAGTCCACAATTACTGTCAAGAGACCTTATTGCTCTCCTTTCCCTTGCCCCTGCCCAGGCCATTCCATTAACTGAGCCCTGGGAAACATTTCAATGACAGTGCAGTAAAAGGTTTGTTTTCCCTTTCAGTTTACATTTGCAAGCAAGAAAGAAAGGAGGAGGAAGAAAGAAAGAACATTACAAAAAGCATAATGCAAATGAGGGCCCTTTAAACAGCAAGCAATCAGCATAGGTACATGCCTTATGCTGTAGTCCCAAATGCAATCATTAGACTGCTTTCCCACTAGGGAAAGAGAAGACATTGAGTGCTATTGAACATTGCCAATTTTTATAGTGGATCAGCTTGAAAATATTTAGCACAGATGTTTCTGTAATTGTGACACACTGGGAAAATTCACATGTTCAATAGCCCTCTAACTCTCTCTTCCATCTGTGCAGTGTGATGGTCCACAGTTACTGCACAGGGCCATTATATGAAACAGAGAGTAATGGGGTCTGGCTCAAGACATATAGAAAGGTTCCTTTGTACCATCTGTGCAATTCTCTTTACTTGCAGGTAGAAGTGTATTTTCCTTATTTATTGTTGTCTCTATCACAAAACTAAAAGGTTGCATTTTATTTCTTGAACTCAGTGGTTAAACAGAACTTTTCACACTACCATGATCTAAAGAGAACGAGTGGAGTGGGGAATTGAAAAGCAGGCCCTCCTCCCCCCCACGCCCCTTTCTTTCCTTGGCTCTAGCCTCAATTTTAATCAAGGTCAGTGATGGCTGAAAGTTTTTTATGAGCGGCTGGTTGTTGGTGTATGCAAAGTAAGCTAACTGACTCACTTGGGTTCCCACCTAGCAGTTGCCCAAGTCACAAACCATTGGCTTCATGATTTTTATCTGAGCAATGAGATCTAGCAGAGTGTTCTTCCTGAGTATTCCAGTCCCTGTTGTTCTCGTGCTCTTCTCTCAAATCTAGTATCGCTTCTGAATCTTTCCCATGGTGTAGCTCCTAATCACATCTTGTCCTTTCTTGGCTGTTGTCTTTCCAGATTTTTGTTCTGCTTCCAGTGGATTACATATTCTGTAAGGAGAAGGGTCCTTTCTTCTGCTGTTCCTCTCATTCTCAAGTTAGCTATGGAGAAGTTCTGAATTTGTTTCTCATTGAAGATAGAACTAGTGCAAATATTAACTCCCATAGAAATTATTTTGAGAATATAGTTGAAATATACTATGGAAATATAAAGATTGGATTATTTATTTTTCTTTCATAATATGCAACCCTTTTCTCTAGCCGCTAGTCTTTAGTTACATTGATACTAAAAATCACATGCAAAATACCAAACTGTTACCTGACTTCTCTCTCCTGTAGCAAACTACAAAGCCAATCGATTTTTAGAACCCTTCAATCATTTTTAATGTGACCCAAGAAGCATTTTAATACAGTATTTTCATCTTGAGCTGTAAACATTTCAGAGAGTTTGCAAGTAATTTGCAGGTTGAATAAGCCATCCTGCCTAGATTGCTCATAAATTGAGGTATGCCTCATTATCATCACAGCCACCTTAGAAGAGCTACTAAGCCAAATTAGGAAGCTAATTTTATCTTTAAACAATGTTTAGTAATTATAAAGCTTCAGAAAATAGTATACTTGAATTCTGACCAAAAGAGATAAGGAACATTTCTAATTCTAGGTTATTTCAGTGATTATTTGCTCCATACCACAGCCCTAAGTCACACAGTGATATTAAGAGAGCTAAATATATAGTTTGATGAAAGAAATCTAAAACCTGCTTAAAGGAGAACTTGACACAAATGTTCCAGTAATTAGGGGAAACATCACTCTATCAACTCAGCTATACACATTGTGAGTATGTATATAGGAACACAGGATTAACCTTCTGCTTACATTTTCTACCCTGTATTCAATTTACATTCCAAACATATTGATTGCATAGCTGTCATACTTTAGGCACTAAGCCAAAAATTGATAGATCATTATAAACAATTAAAAAATTGTGTTACCCTTCTTCTGAAAACTTATAATCCACCAGAGAGATAAGAAAACAAATGGGCAACTTAAATATAAGTTGAGTCATTATATGGGTAGTATAAGATATCATGGAGACCCATAAAGTCGTCTAGCTCTTACTTGTGTGATGAAAAACAGGTTCTGCATTTTCCAGAATTGAAGAGTGAAAGTATGTCACTTCAAAGAAGAGGTATCTACAAATTTCTAGACACAAGAAACATTAGATAGAATAATTATGTACTGAAATGTTAGTATTCCATAACTTCAGATCAGAGCTCACAGACCCAATATGCACCACCTGCTGTATGCACAACTGAAGGGTAAAGAATATACTACTCCAAATTATGCCACTTTAGGAAGTATTATGAGCTGAAGGCAGTTGAGTAGAAGCAGGTACAAGAAAAGCTCTATGCCTTCCATTTACCTAATAATAGGATATTCATTTATAAAGTTCTCTTCTTGCCAGGAAGGTCAGGTGTTAATGATAGAGACAATTCTAGATCCTTATCAGCCCAGAGATAGCATTAGATCATCCTACATAGCAAACTTTGCTAGAAGTATTCCCTTTCTACTGTTAGTTTCCCATATATTTGCTTTCCCACAATTTAACCCTTCTAGATACACAGTCTTTTCCTCTGTCTTGCCATTTCTCTACAAATGCATTGGTTCTTGTTAAGATGCTTACAAGTCCAAGTTCTAATCACCCCTTTAAGTTATTCACCATTGAATGTTCCTGTCAATTCCCACACAATACACATGTTAATAAACTTTTTTTCTCTTGTTAATATGTCTTTTTTCAGTTTGATTTGCACAAACTCAGCCAATGAACCTGTGATACAAAAAGGGAAAAATATTTCCTCTCCATATATGCATATCCAAAATCTGTGTATACATACATAAATGGATGGGTAGCTAGATAGACAGATAGACAGATAGATGGGAGGGAAGAATGGTAGAAAAAGGAGGGGGAGGATGAGAGCAACAACAGGTGCATAAGCATTACTAATAATCAACAATATTCATGCTATGGGGAACTGCAATAAAAACTACTAGGATTTTCAATAAACAAGGTTGGAGCACAAAAGTAAAAAAAAAAAAACTGGGTCAATTACATACTCAAAAATATAGAAACCCAAAAAACAATTGTGACAGTTTTACTTTTATGTTAAATGATTAAGAAATATATGAATACTCAATAAATCTAACACTTCACCTTGATAAAGACCTGAAGTTTGCCTGTGGAAATGGATATCCCAAGATGTACAGTTCGTGAGTTGTTGTGAAGTGCAACAAGCACATTTTTTTTTAAATCAGATGGAAAAATCATAATACCCGATGTGGAGGGCCACTTTAATTTTTCTTGCTACCATCAAAGTTATCACAGATATCACAGATTCCATGAGTGAGAATTCTGGACAAAGGCTTAGTTGGTTCTCTGTGTAGGTTTCAAAGCCAAGGTGTTGGAGGGACTATGTATGTTAATGGAAGTCTTGGGGAACAATCCACTGTGAAGTTCAGCCAGTTGTTACAAAATTTAGCTTTGAGAAATGTAGGTTGAAGTTCTCATTTCCTTGCTGGCTATTTAGCTGAAGGTCATCCTCAGCTGCTAAAGACATCTCTCTAGTCCTTAGCCCTGACTCCCTGTATTTCATAAACAGTGACCCTGAGTCAAGTTTTCAGTACTTGGAATTTCTATGACCCTACCTGTTGTTTAATACCTCTGACTCCAGTCAGAGAAAGTTCTCTCTTTTCAGGTGTCATGTGATTAAATTAGAGTGATTTGGATAATCTTCCATAGTTAAGGTCAGTAATCAGTGACCTCAACTACTAATCCTAAGTCCTTTGCACCAGGTAACACAATATAGTCGCAGGTTTCAAGGATGTGGATGGTGACTTTAGTAACCTAATATGTTCATCACAATGAGTGTGGTTCATTAAGTACCTTGTAAACTGAGATAATTGGTAGATATTTGAAGTGTGAGCATATTGTATATTCCTTCAGCATCAGTTTAGCTTAGAACCAATTTCTGTAGTCAACTACACTTTTTATGGATAAAATCATACTTATGCAAACATGAAATTTGTGTTATGCTCAAATAGTTTCCCAATATGTCAACTAAAGTGGAACATACTTCTGTTTTCAAAGTAATCACTGTAGTAGATCTGATCATATATATTTTAAAGGAAAGGAAATTAAATATGACTTTTACACATATAGATTGACAGAAAGGCTTATGGGAACAGAAATCTGGTATCAAATCTCTTTCAACTATAGAAATCTGGGCTAATTACCTCATGTCTCTAAATCTTAATTTTCTTACAGGTAAAATAATTTGGTCAAATTGTCTCATGAGTCTCTTCCAGATAGAAATTATTTTCCATAGTAATTTTAATAAATATATAAATAACTTATAAACAGTGTTTGAGGAAGTGATAGCTATTTTGATATTGTAGATCTAGCCAGAAGATCTAAGTCTATTATCCAACAAAATAATATTTTCAGAATGCTTTAAAAGTACAGAAGAATATGTTTTTGAATAGATTTTGAATGACTATGTTTTTGGCCCTGTTGATAAGAATTAAAAAAAAAAAAGCAAAAAAGAAGACATAAAATGGATAAAAGGATTTAACTACTTGCTGGTGATGATATATATGTACTTTTCTTAAAGAAAAATAAGTGGTAGATAGAATTTGCTCCTCTGGGCTACTTCCATGGCCACTTGAATCCAGTTAATTTGAATCAGGTATGACTTTAGGCAGGCATTGTCAAATATACCAGGAAACAGAATGGGGATTCAGTCACCCTAGTGACAGTATTTCTTTGAGTCAAATAATTGTGTCTTTGAGACAAATAATTCTCTGAGTCAATTCACTAGACTGGCCTAAAACTGTCAGTTAAGGCAGAGAGACATGCATGCCTCTGCTCAAATGCTCTGATAAGACTGTTTGGTCAGAACTGAGAAATGGTCTTCCTGGAAATGATGTTTTAATTTAACCAAGTTTATTAAACATCTGTTGCTCCTTAGGTTTCTTAGTAGATTTTATAAGGGTTAAAAAATGCAAAATCACAAACCCTAAAAGCAAGAAACTCACAGCCACAATAGCAAAGCCCTCCATCAACATGCTATTGTCCTGTAGATAACAGGAAGAGTCAAAAGGAAGCTTATTACATCTTACTAAGCTGCAATTCCCAAGACACTCCTTTCTTTATCAGCTATCAGTTCTGATGAACCGCCTGTTATTGCTGACATTGGTACCTGACTAGCAGATTACATCACCTCACAGAGAACATTGTGAGTCATGTTGTCCTTAGTTCTTTCTCAACATGCTCTCCATTCACCTCTTCCACTGCACTACATTCTGAGTTTCATTTTCCTTTTCTGGGTTTTCTCCGTATTTAGTAATAGTTAGTATATTATAGTATCCTGTTGCTTTGCTTTTTTGATTTAGCTACTAGATTGGAAGATATAGGAGAGCAAGGACGAGATCTGTGTCTCTTGTCTCCTTAGCATTTGAAACATGGACTAGATTACAAGAAATGTTCATAGGTAGTACTGAAAAAATGTCATTATTCTTCGCATTATAAGTTGAGTGAAACCAAACCCTCTTTCTAGAGCAGGATTAGAGAATTCAATACCTCTAACTGAAAATCACTCTTCACTTTATAAGCTCTATTGTTTTTAACCCTTTCACGTTATAAGAAGATAATTTCACTGAACTTGATACAAATAGAAAACCAATTGGTGTGTTCAGTAGAGTGTGACTCATCGACTTCCTCATATTTCCATCATATATCAGGGTATTTGGATCAAAAGTTGACATATGGGGGAATGGACACAATTTATGAATATTTAGTATAAACAATAACCACCTGAGTAAAACCATTTAGTAATTATATTTTATAAATTACATATATACTTTTTATAATTATATTAAATGTTAATTAGTATGGTCATCAAATATAAAGTATTTGATAATTTCAAAATATTTTTTGCAATTATATGAAACTAGATAGCAAATTAGAAATATCACATGGTTTTTCTGTTTAGTTTTAAATAAAGGATCATTCTTATTTCTATACAATAAGGTCGTCGTATATAAGTTTGGAGACTTTTTTAAGTTAAATCTGCTCCATTATTCTGTGACTGAATACTAAGATGATATAGAGTGGAAATCAATAATGACAACAAAATTTGTCTGTATCTCTATGAGAATATAAACATTTACATAATAATAGGCTTTAGAGCTCAAACATGATGGTGTCATGAACCTTAACTAAACTGATCTATTTATTTTTAGAAATTAGTATATGCAGAAAAATTTTTTGCTTAAAATAGTAAAGATATTCAAGATTCAGGTTATTAAACAAAGCTTTATCTAGCTTGATTTTTTAAGTTTCAAGATTATCTTAACTCTTTATTTACTGGCATTTCTAAATGTTAGTCCCAGCTCTGCCACTGATTGTATTTTAAACTAACATTCACAAAAGGAATCTAAGATTCCTCTACCTCTACCATTTTATATTCTTATTTTATTTTCCCACAATATTTAAATTTCATTAAATAGGATTAGAATTAACCCTGCATTATTTTTGTTCAACCTCCTTTTCTGCATAACATAAGACAATTTGATTGCTCTCCACCAAGTCCCCAAATCCAGTTTCTCCTTCACCCTCTGCTCCTCTCACCTCCTCTGTCTCTCTCACATACCTACATTTATCCATTGGTGGAGAGGCCTCCACTGTATGGACACCACATTACAAGGATATCCACTGAGGAAACTCATGTTTCAGTTAATCAGGAATCTACGGGAAGTTTACTGTTCTAGCAGAGTGTTTAGTAATGGGACTGGGGTTTAGAGGGCATAGCTGATAGAGATGAGAATAAAAGCAAAAGTTGGATCTGGATGTGAGTTGGTGAGAACATAATATCTAAATGAGACAATAGTTATTAAATAGGCTTACGTTTTAGGAGATATATTAAGAGAACAGGGATAAGAGACATGGATAGAAATGATATTTCATTGTAATTGATAGGGCAGGGCTTCAGAACTAGTTAAACCCTTGCATGCTGTTTCTTAACTATGTAACACTGGCTAATTATTTAACCTATGAAATACAACTTGCCTGGAGAACTCAATCAGAAAATGCACATAAACATTGAAGAAATTACTTACCGTATTTCAAATCATTACAAATTTTCTGACAGCAAATTTTGTTACAGTTGCCCTCATAAGTGGCTAGGCCAGTGCCTTTTTCTGCAGCTTCCTCACTTCTGAAGGGTATATCTTGGATGTCATTATCTTTTATGAAAATGAAATTTGATGGTTTCCATTTACTGTGGCTCAATGTCCCTGTCATTGAGCTATATTTCTTTTAAATATTCCTGTTCCCATATCCTTTCTATCTGATATAGCCTATATCCCATATACATTCTAATGCAAATGTAAATAAGGTTGACTGCTCAGGAAAGAGTAGCTGATCATTCAATCATTCATTTACTCAGTAGGTATTTATTGAGTGCTAATGTGCTAAACACCCTGTTGTCTGTGAAGTCACATTAATGATTAAAACACTTTCTCTCCTCTCATGGAGCTTAGAATCTGGAGTAGAAGAAAAACAGCCTATCATCACAAATGTTAAATTGATTTTGTGATTTCCATCACACAGTACTTGAAGAATCCACAAGTGAGTTGCATATCACATTAAGGAAGTTAGGGAGGGATCCCTGAAGGCTGAGGCTAGAATGCTTGAGATAAAATTTGAAGACCCCTTAAGAATTTACTAGGTGAAGACAAAAGCTTGAGAGTTGTACATGGAAAGGTTTGAAAAGGGAAAGGAACATGGAATTATGCAGAACTGACTGACAAGCAAATTATGTGAAATTTAGTAGGATGGATTAAAACAAAAAAGGGAGGAGCAAAGAGAAGTAGGTGGGAATTAAAAAAAAAACACTTTATCCTCAAAGTATCAAAAAGTTGTTGAAGTTTTTTAATCAAAAGTAGAGGATAACAGGGGCCTCCCTGGTGGCGCAGTGGATTGAGCTCCGCACTGTGAAGAATCCGTGTCACAGCAGTGCAAGTTCGATCCCTGGCCAGGGAGGGGACCCACATGGCGCAGCAGACCTCTCCTGCCTCGCCCGCTGCTCCCCTCAGCAGTGTATTTCAGTCTGTCTGCCTGTTCTGCTCCCCACTCTGTCTCTGGTGAATCCTCTCACCTCCAACTCAAGCCTGTACCCCAGCTCTTGTATATATAAATAAATAAACATTCTTAAAAAAAGTAGAGGATAACAACTTTTGATTTCAGTGTGCAGAATGGAATGAAGAGCATTCCAGATGGATAATGGTAAACTTGTCAGAAACCTACTTAATAGTAGAGATAGAAAATTATGAATAAGTGGGGAAAGATAGAGATGGAGATGTACCAGTCACAAGGATAAGTAAAGATGCTTTAAGAAGAATTGGTGTGAGGAGGAATTGGAAATTGAGACTCCTTATTAAGAGCCAAGAAGTGTTGTTAGATAGGAACTGTAGCTACAAGATTGGACCTCAGATATGAGAACTGGAATGGTGGTGATGTTTGAGTCATCTGGTGGTAATTGGAGTCATATGTATAAAAAGGAAGGAATAATTAGAAGACTAGCATAAGAAAATGAGAATATAGGAGAAAGACTGTGCCACTCTTGAGATACTTTCACATTAGAAGGCCAGGAAGAAGGAGCTGATACTAAGACAGAGGGAATGAAGTAAGATGTGGGAAAGAAGGAAACCAGTAAAGTCTTGTGAATTTTATTTTCAATGTCAAATATCCATCTGAATACCATTTCCAGTTAATTTCACCTAATTACTATAAAAGCAGTTAAGATGGAAATAGCAAGTTTACTACAGAAAGTTTCTATATAAAGAAACAATTTATTGGCTGCATTACCCTTGTATTTACAATTGTTTAGAAAACTTGACTAAATGTAATGAGGTCCATGTGATTCTTTGTACATAACTAGAAACCTTGAAATTGAAGGCAAGATTTCATTAGCAAAACTAAATTTAACTTAATCAACTTGCGTATTATTATCCATGCGTTTTTCTGCTAAATTATGAAGTGTGTTTTGTTTTATGCATCTGTTATTTATTTACTATTTAGCATGTTAGATATAGTAATAGACCTATGCAAATTTTTTACCTTACACTTCATGGCTAATTTATATCTTACACTCTTGGAATTTGACTAAGAATTATGTTTTCTACCAATTATTGGGCTACCCCTAATAGAAGAAATTTATGAGGAGATACTTTGAGACTATGTAGATTTGCTGTTCATTTCAAACCTATTCCCCTCCTGAAATTTGGCAACCATTAATGATTCCTGCCTGAATTAATTTTCAGTATAACAGATGCTAAATGATGATTTTTCTATCATTTTTCAATATTTATTAGTTAGCATTTCTGCTCTCAAGGAATAGGTTGAAAAAAATTACAATTTTTATTTATTTTGGTGCATATCGCTATATGTTTTACTACTTTCTTCCCTATGTAGAGAATTGGTACACAATGGCATAAATTTATATAAACACACACACTTTTACTTTATTACTTCCTGGCCAACGTACCTCTCTGAATTGATCCTAAAACCAGTAATTTCTTCAAAGATCTCTGGTTCCTTCAGTAGGATGAAATTTAGAAACTAAAATGTAGGTGTTATATATGTTTATGAGAACAAACATCTTTTAAGTGAAACGTTATTACTTATCTATATCCTAGCCATAGTAAAACAAATTATTCAGCTAACAAGACAAACAAATCTTACATTTAGATGATGACAAATGTTAGAATTAGGTAAAAATTCTGTAGCACTGCTTGCAAATGCTATAGGACAGTCATTGTTATTAAGAACATCAAAAAATTTATCAAGTTTGAACTAATTCTTATAAAAGTTAAACTCATTTTCAACTTGCATTTATATAGACTTTGAAATATTTAATTAGGATCTCAAGACTTTGAAAATTGAGTTCCTTCTCATTATAACTGAATTAAAACAATGCTAGATAAATTTAAAACTTTATTAAACATTACATGACTTTTCTAAGACCCTAAGTTCTCTCTGAGGCATGAACTAATTGTACCATTTAAAATTAACAACTTGGTTATGTATTCCTTTTGTTAAAAATTAGACATTTTAGTGGATATAAAATGTGAAAATGTTTTTACTAAAACCTGCACTGTCTTAGACTCATACTAACCTTTGTGTTAAGATGAGAACATAGCTCAGTTTATGAAAGTTAACTAAATACAAAATCTCATTGTGATATAATATACATGTGAAGATAAAACATATTTTGAAAGAGGAATATTTTATGGTGAACTGTTGTATTTGTTTAATATACCCACTAACCAAATTTTTGTTGTTATTGCTTACAGCACTTACCAGTATGTGATAGTATTAAATTATTTAATTCATTTGTTTATTGTCTTCTCCATTTAAATACAATTCAGGAGGGTTGGATTCTTCTTTTGTCTCTAAGACCTGAACAGTACCTAACTTACCTTGATGAACATATAGTTATTTAAAGAATGAACCAGGGCCTCCCTGGTGGCGCAGCGGGTTAAGCAACACACTATGAAGCAAACTGCAGCCACTGCAGCACGAGTTCGATCCCTGCTGCCAGCCAGGGAGGGGACCCACATGGTGTAGCAGACCTCTCCTGCCTCGCCCGCTGCTGCCCTTGGCAGTGTGTTTTGGTCTGTCTACCTGTTCTGCCCCCCATTCTATCAGGTGAATCCTCTCACCTCCCTCGACTCTGGCCTGTACCCCAGCTCTTGTAAGCATAAAGAAGTAAATCTTTAAAAAAAATAAAGAATGAACCACACAAATATAGGAATGAAAGCACAAAGTGGATTGTGCTGTTGGAAAAATATGTAATGAGAAACTATTATGGGAAATCTGGAAAATAAAGGAAATTGAGAGGGTGGACTAGGTGTGTGGGGAGAAATAGGTCAGGGTTTATATCAAGATAAAAGTAGTGTTCCTATTCCTATCATTTTTTTCCAGTGAAGTATTCATACAGAAAGAAAAGTAATATTTTTGCTTTCAGGTTATATTGCATTTTATGTTAAATAAGTAAAGATTTAAACTATAATGCAGTGTAGTGATGTTAATGTGTTAATGTAGTGATATTTATGTTAACATAAAACCACTAAGTTGTTAAGGGAATTCTGGATCAAAAGTTGCCATCAAATTAAAATAAAAATAAAGACAAACAGGTTATAAAATTGTGGCATTAATACAGTAGTTCATTATCTTTTATATTTGAAAAAGGAATGAAAATAACTTTTATGTATGCCTTACTGTACACATTATCTTATTTAAACTTTACAATGGCTCTTATGTTTTTGATATCATTATATAGCCTCTTATGAGTTCATATCATTTATCTGTACACACTTCTAGTCACAATACCCAATTTTAAGGCAAAAATTAGTTTTTCACTTACTAAATGTTTTCCTATTTCTAGAAGGCCAATATCTATACTTCAAGACTAGTGAACATATTACTTCCTATACCTTAAGTACATTTCCTTTTTCTATTTTGTTTGCTTTGATTTTAACTTGGTATGATCAGAGAAATGTCCAGTGCAATCAGATCACTGTGCTTTGGCAATTACAAATTTGAAATGACGGCCTTCTGTGATCATTTTACAATTTATACCAATGTCGAATGATTAGGTTTTATGCATGTAACTAAAATAATATTGTATGTCAATTTTACTTCATTTTTTTTAAAAAGGAAACAAACAAATAATTTATTTAAAGGGGAAAGAGAAAAAAGGATCTGGATTCATAGCTAATGTTCAGAGACCAGGAGAAACAGACAAGAGAGAGATTTCAAGAGGGTTCTCAAAATTACACCTTTGGGTTTTAACCTATAACATGATAGCAAAGCTCACAGTAAACCAGCATGGACTTAAGTGAGTTCAATTTATAAAAGGAAATCAGTCATCCTGTACCCATTTTCAACAACCCTGTTTGAGGAGTGAGGAGTAAGGATGATAGGGGTGAGGTTCTGTCCAAGGTTGCCAGGTGGAATTAAAATTTGCAAAGGATAGTTAAAAATCTTTAAATACATATAAAATCTTGGTTAATAAGGCAAACAACATAGAGAATATCATATCTTATTTTTCCCTATAAGAACAACTGTACAGAGGCCTCCCTGGTGGTGCAGTGGGTTGAGTACAGCATTGTGAAGCATCCGCGGCACAGAAGCTTGAGTTCGATCCCCAGCCAGGAAGTAGACCCACATGGTGCAGCAAACCTCTCTTGCTTCGCCCTCTGCTCCCCTCAGCAGTGTGTTTCAGTTCATCTGCCTGTTCTGCAACCCACTCTGTCTCTGGTGAACCCTCTCACCTCCCACGACTCTGGCCTGTACTCCAGCTCTTGTATGCATAAATAAATTAATCTTTAAAAAAAAGAATAACTGTACAACTTTCAGAGGTACTTATAGGGGCAAAAAGCTAAGAAACCTCTTTGTAAAGGCATCCATCCTTCGGTCCTTCATAAAACTGCTATCCCTTAAATACCACAAATGCCCAAATGCTAATATTTATCACACTGCAGCGCAATTATATACTTGTAAATATTATGTCTTCTTCTGCAAGATAACAATGACCTCAACTTATTCATTTTTTTTAAGCTCCAAGTCTTACTAGAGTGCCTGGTATGTAGAAAATATTTAATGTATTTTTGCTGAGTCAGTGAATTCTGTTTGCAGATTGATAGATGTGGCAATTGTCTATGAGAAAAGGTCACTTTTGGAGATGATGTTGTTAAAATTCTATGAAAATGAAGCCCAGAAACTGCTTTTATCATTCAGGAAATTGGCTACCAGGGAATACTGATTATTTTTTTTAAGAACAAGAATGTGAGCAATGACTTAATATTCGCAAGATTCAGGTAAAGCTGTGTGTGACTATGTTTGTGTTTTATACTTAGTTTATTAATGGTTGTGGAAAGAAGAGCAAAGCTCACTATGTACTTTGTAATGATAGTTGGAAGAGAAAACTATACATTTTCCCCCAAAATACTGTCTGAAGATTAATGACATTCTTACCAAGATTATAGAGAACAAGATGTTTATTCTGGATGTATGCAAACACTGGATTGATGTTGGAAACTCTTCTGTGAACCTAGAGAAATTTTCTTTGTTGTGGCTAAATATAACAAGATATTTTGAGTGAAAAATTAAATACCAAGCAGTATTTCCTAGCATTCGATGTCATGGGGCTTTCTGATTACATATATTTTTATCAATATAATCTCTCGATAATGGTATGTGATTATAGCACAAGGCATTGATTTTTATTTTGACATATTGGAATTTTAGTTCTTCCTATCTGTGGGGTAGCATACTAAAGTACTGTAATTAGAAACATAGTTTTTAGCTTACTTTTATTTGAACAAAATTCCTTTACACCAAGACTGCAGAAGTCTCACTTGGAATAAGGAGTGTCCCTTCACTGCAATTCCATGATGCCCAAGACACCCGTTCATCAGGCATGATTCATCAAATATTAATTGAGTGTTTGCTCCAAGTCAGGTACTACAGGAGGTATTGGGGATTCCTGAAGAAATCATGCAACTGAGTTCTCTGCTTTCATGGTTCCTACTACCACCTGCCAGAAAAGAAAGAAGTCCACAATATATTTGATGATGGGAAATAAAAATTGCTACAGAAGTATGGTTGTTCCAGAGTATATAGGGAAGCTTTCTTGAGGAAATACATTCAGACTGAGACTTAGAGAAGCCCTAATCAGGTACTCCACTCCCTCCACAGGTTATAAAGGATTAAAGGCAATTCAAAATTTCAAATTGACAGTATATTTTTGGACAGTAACTACTATTTCTATAACTTTTAATATATCTATGCATATATTTGATAGATATATTACATTGTATCTTACAATGTATAGTTATATTATTACAAGATAATTTTTAGTTTCTTTACACAATTGAAAGAATTTCCTAAAGGATTTGTGAGGTTATTAGGCAGAACAAATAGATGATAGTTTTTTAAAAAATAAAATTTATATTAGCTAAGTGGGTCACTAATTGAGAAAATACTGTTTATAATGTAAAAGGTGAGTTGAGTCTGGCAAGACAGCAGAAGAGAGAAGACACTGGATTCAATTCCTTACATATTTACAAACAAATCACAATGAAAACAAGACAACCAGCTCTGAAAGAAAAGTGGGTGACTATTGAATACACCAAAAGTGACAGTGCTGTGGAATAGGATACAACAAACTCTAATTAAACTGCAGAGGAAATAGGACAGTAATACCTACCACTGAGATAGCTGCAGCCAGACTGAGCATCTCTGCTGATGTTAACTCAAGGGCATGTGTTCACTCCAGGAACTGTACTAGGGAAGAGGTTGCACAGATTTGACAAAAAGGACAGAAGTTGCTCCATTTGAGAATGACTGGAGTAAGATTGCAGAACGATTATCAAGTTGAATTTGTGGCCCCTAAATGAGAATAGCAAGGAGAGCTAGATAGGATTGTGTCTCATTACACAGAAGGTCATTGTAACTCTGTGACTGTGATACATGAACCGCCTGCCTTACTCACATCCAAGGCCCAAACTGAGACAACAACTGAACAGTCATTAACTACAATTTAAAGAACCTTGACCTTAACAAAAACAAACCCTCCAAGTCAAGGTTCCACACAAAAGGCAGAGTGCCACTCCCGCTGTGGTCCTGTCTCAACTATTTCCTTGAATAGGCTTTCTGTTACAGTCTCTTTCCCTTCTGTGTTACTCATTATCTGATACTGGTTTTCTTAATGGTTTCAGGTATTTATATTTTTTTTAAAAATTTTTATTTATTTATGCATACAAGAGCTGGGGTACAGGCCAGAGGCATGGGGGATGAGAGGTTTCACCAGAGACAGAATAGGGAGCAGAACAAGCAGATTAACTGAAATACACTGCGAGGGGAACAGTAGGTGAATCAGGAGAGGGCTGCTGCACCATGTGGGTACCCTCCCTGGCCAGGTATCAAAATTTTACTGCAGTGGCTGTGGAAGCCCCACTATGCAACATTCAACCCCTTACACCACAAGGGAAGCCCCAGATCTTTCTTAAATCCTTACATCTCATTTCTCTCTTTTCGTCTACCTGGGTCCTAGATAGAGGTTCCATAGTTTTTTCCTACAGTTCACAATTTCATTAATTGAGCTCTTTAACTCCTGGATTTCTGTTATTTTCTTTATGTAAATAAATTTCTACCTTCTTTCATTGATTTTATTTTGGAGTTCATTAAATTGTTCTTCTGAATTTTATTATATCTCTGATTATCTTTTCTGACTTCTCTTATATTTCTTTGACTTCCTTTTCTGAGTTTTCCTTTTTCTTTGAGTTTATTATAGCAGTTCTGAACTTTGTATATTATAAGGAAATATAGTCTTCCATCTCCTTGTGTTTGGATTCTGGAGAGTACTCACTTTGTGACATCATGTTCTCTAGAGGTTCTATATATCCATGTATTTTTTTTTCTAGCTATTTTACTACTTGAGGTCTCCTTATTTTATTATTGTTCAATATCTTTAGTTTTTGAATTTTTTAGGCCTTTGCTGGCATCTGTATGTTCTCAGATCTGTTTTGTAGTTGTTGAGTCAGTAAGCGGAAGAGGAGAGTGGAGGGATCCAGATGTTGGTGTGAGAGAGTTGGCAAGGGAGTGCCTTGTGTTTGTGGTATACCCCATATCCCTCTTCTTTGGTGTTTGAAATGATTCAGTAGTCTTGTGCTCCCACTGTACCTCACAAAATAAGTACCAATCTCAAGAGAGTGTCTTAAGGGGGCATGCAGATCAGAAATTCTTCTCTGCTGTTATCTTTATGGGGACCTTGTCTGTAGGATGCACCCCATGCAATCCACCAGCAGTGTGTTGGTCACTGTATATGCATTGTCCTCTCAAGTAATGTTAGAAGGTGTCTTATTGCTGGTTGGACTTGTCAGTGACTTACAGGTAACTCCTTTGTGCTGGTAAAAGACAGTTCTATGATTGATACTCAGGGTCTTCCAATAACATGCTGTTCTTCTTTCCTACTCTTCACCATGGGAAATTTTCATATCTAGCCAAAAGTTTTCTCTCTTTACTACACACATACATAATCAGTCTCTTGGGACCCATCACTACTTTTCGTCTTATAATTTGACTTTGGAAGATAAGTTTCTTACTGGATTTCTATTTCAGTGATACGATTAACTGTTTATACAACACCTGTTCACTTATTTCTTATATGGAATTACAGTGAAATTCAGGGTGGTATATTTCCCAATTCAAACACTAATTACAATGGCGCTCATTTCCTTGTGACTTTGAAATAGCTTTATGTATCAAATATGGTCGATAAAATATAAGTGGGACTTCTAGATAAATGATTGTTTTCCTGGTTTAAGAATTAAAAAAGACAACTTTGGTATGGTTATTATGTATCCTCCTCTTCTCCTGCCTTAGGCACTAACATGATGCCAGTACATTGAGTGTTCTTTGCCTGACTGTGATGGTGAATAGTAAGGATCACCCAGTAGAAACCTAGACTGGGTCTTGGCTTATGAGCACTTTTATGAGCAATTATGCCGTTTTAGAACTGCGTACTCTAAAAGTCCTTGTTATTAAGAAAGACAGAATTAGTATTTGTAAATCCTGATTTTTCAAAACAATTATATAAGGAACCATCTGGGTAGGGGGTGAGGAATTAATAATGTTAGTCCCAAAGTTTGATTGAAGAACTTCAATAACAAAAGCAGCATTACTGCTAATTATATTTGAAATGTTCTCCTCTCATATATGCAAATTGCCTGGAACTGGGACTATCACACAGTAATGATTTTAATGATTTTACCAATTAGAGTTAATTGATTATTTTTAGAGGTAGGACGAAGACTAGAAAACTCGGGCTTCCAGACTTGAATTTTAGCACCCTGACCACAGTGCACATCAGTAATCCCAGAAGCAGCTAGGGCCTGTGGCCAGTAATGTCTATATTAATGCACTGTCTCCCTTGGAAAGAATCCAAAACATAGCTACCAGATTGAAAAATAATCTAAAACTCCTCATGGAAACTTTATTTCTTTGCCCAAGAAACTCCTCATGGTTTGCTGCTGTTGTTGTTATTATTATTTTCAGTCATATACTTACTTGTTTGATGATAATGAAGGTCGTGAACTCTTTCTAGAAGAACTTGTAATTCTCATAAATGCATAAATTAACATACATATAGACTGAAAAAATAAAAGAAATAAAATGCAATTATAAAAATATCTATGATCCAGAAGTTTATGAAGCAATTATCCCTAGAGTTGTGAAACTCACAGGTGATGCTTTTGAAAAGGCGTTTCTGTTAATAATGAGTTGTTAACCTTATACCACAATACCATTGTTTCTGTTAATAATGAGTTATTAACCTTATACCACAATAACATTGTGGTATAAGGTTGTCTTAAAAAAGAGAAACACGTATCTGCCATTAAGCCAGAGAATGCCCCTTTGTTCAGCCCTTCTGTGATGAAAGGCTTCAGCTCTTATGATTTTCAATGGTAAAATGGATTTTCACAAGCACACCTAAGTGCACAGATGAACATGAATAAAGTACTATGTGAAGATGACACCAAGCCAATGTCAGTTGCCTTACAGTTCTTAGGATGTAGCCAGCAGATGGAGCACTGCAAATTTATGTGATGATGAAACAAGCTCGTACACAGTGTGGGAACATTCTGGGTTGCCAGATGGAATGGATCTTTTGAATATCAGAAGATTAAAAGGCTTAGGAAGGAACAAAGAAAGACTGGTCATCAAATAAGTAAATAAGTTTATTTTTTTGTCGTCTTTCCAATTCTGCCAATTCCAATGAAAACAAAATATTTTTAAGATAAGAAATTAGCATTAGGTAAAATATAATTCAAGGAAAGAAGTCTGAAGACATTTATACATTGAGATATCTTATATCATTTCTCTTAATATTAATTGCTAATTGCTTATTTTTTACACAATATACAATTCTAAATCAGATCAAAAACAAGCACTTTTTCTCTGTGATGTACATAGTATTACCAAAAATATGGCTAATGGATTGTGCTGAGTTCTTTACTGGTTCCTTTATGCTTTCTAAACCATGAAAAACAAAACTCATAAAGCTAAATACTCCCTCTCATAAAATGGTCTTCCCTCTTATCTTCCCTTCCATGATAAATGTCATTCAAACCATGATTAGCGTGCTTACATTCAAATATATCAGAATATTTTTTGTATTTCAAACCCTGTACGTAGTCTCAAAATGAAAATCTGTAAGAAATGATTTATGCAGCAGTTCTTTATGGCAGCATAAAATTTGGCAATTTCATTTTGACCCAGGAAGCAATGAAATTACATAACTTTTCAACCTAATCAGATTCCTTGATGCCTGGGGAAACACTGCATTCCAACTTCATCTCTGGTTGTAAATTTAGATCCAGTTGGGAGCTGACCCTACTTGTTACTCTTTTTTTCTCCATTTGTATAGTGTCCAGAATCCAGTCCTGAAAATCAGTCCTAGATAGTTGCTCTCACAGCCTGTTCTGGTTTTTTGGTAATATATTGGCAAAGGATTAAACTAGAGCAACCTTCAGAGACCTAGCTGGCCACCAGACATGGATCAGTGGAGGTCAGGAAATAGCAGTGTCAGAGATATCCTGTCAGTAGTTTCCGTGTCCAGATTTGTGGAAACATATGCCCACGTCACACTGGATGAGGCTTTGATCTTGATTTTGCCTTGTGATGCAAAAACATTGTATAGCTGTGAGATAATGTCTGAGTATATTCCTCTGAGTATGTCTTGCTGCACATTTGGTAATATTGAGTGAGGTTTTGAGAAAACTCAAGGTTGTATTATAATCGTTAAGTAGCATTGTGTAAAAGTTTGGCAGACTAATTTTTGTGGTATGTACTACATTCTAATGTTATAAAGTTTCTTTTAAGTAAAATTGGATCACTCTGAACATTCTGCTCTGTATTGTACACTCTTAGGTTCTTTTCTACTTTAAATGAGTTGGAAAGTTATTTGTTTCCTTTGTGCTCAATGTAGAAGAATTTTTTTTTCAATAATCAAATAGCATAGATACATCTTAACTAAAAAGTATAAAAATAGGTTGAGTAGTGAAATACAGGCTACAATATACTACCTCTAAACCAAAGTATACAAGACATTGACAATAGAATTATATTTTCTCTAAGAAGGATAATATTGTTTATTATCCTATTATAAGGAACTATCCTTATACACACACAACACATACACACAGATGAGGACATAAACTCTTACTTACAATTAAATGTCTATTAAATGTGAGCTAAAATAAATGCAAACTATTTTTTCCAACAGGAATGCCCAATATACTCATTATATTTATAAATTGTTTCCAATGTTTTAAACAAACTGAAATTCCAAACTTTGTCCTTGCATTTTAATACTGTTTTAATTTAATTTAATTCAGTTTTTATTAATACCTCAAATCTGAAAGTGATTATACATGTCAACACTAGGATTCCTGCAAAGTATATTTATGTCACCAAATCATATTAGTGCTAAAACTTTATGCGTCATTCTTGTGGGTTAGAAATACAAAGGGAATTTAAAGATTTTTGAAGTCAGAATGGACAGGATTATTTAAGTGAGATATGTTATATAGAAACAGAAATATTGTATTCAGTCTGATTTTTTAAAAAAAATGTATCCAGTGGACATGATTGAGCAAAATTTGTCAGGCTCTGTGATAGATGAAAATTATGTATTCTCTGACCTTGATATACTTTAATGGAATAAGTTTGGACAAAAAAAATTGAAAAAATAATGTCATAAGTGCTATAAAACAAGTTTTCATGGAGTCTTAAAAAAGGGACATTAGAGAAAATAGACTGAGGATGGTGGTTAGAAAGAAGATGAGAGATCTGAAAAATTAAATTTTTAATAGGATATCATTCATACAGTGAATAGTAGACAACCTCTTGAAACTTTTCATTTGTAGACTGAAATTAATTTTGATAATATCAATGATTTGTCATAAGAATCAAATAAGATAATTAATGAGTTACCAAACACAAACCCCAACACATAGTAACCATTAAAGTACTTCTGAGGACTGTAACCACTAAACATGGAGTCCTCCAGATAAGCCAGATAAGGTCCCAGCCATTTGGAAAAGAGGTATATAACTCCATCTTTGTCCTGTCCAAATTTCGGACTCTCAAGAGTACATGATCATATTCAATTTCCCTATACCTTAAGTCTTAGGTAACTGACTTGTTTTCTAAATTAGATAACAAAAATATATTTTCCAACCCCCAAACTTTAAATCTAATTCTAGAGTTATTTGTGGAGCCTAGAGATGAATACAATCATTCTTTCTTACTATTTTCTTATAAGTAGTGTTTGAACACTACTGGAAAAGTTGAGGCACCCAGTTGCTAATGGTGTGATATTCACTTATATTCTGACACCAGTACACAAGGCATAAAGCCAGGTCTTGAAGAAAAGTCATGACCCAACCAAGGAAAGTCTCAGAGTCAGTGCAGTAAAACTATGAGAATAAAAAGAATTAGAACTATAAGTTTAAGTGGTCAGAAAGTGGAAGTAGTTTTCATCCTTGCAGTGAAGCAGTTTTACCTAATCTAAAGTTTGCTTAACTTTATAAAATGCTGTAAAATGACTCAGTTGGAGTCTATAAGGAGTTTTGAATACATTAGTAAAAGACTGTTGAAGTAAAGGGTATTATTAAGCAATGCAGATTATGTGATGGCATTTATTATAGCTCACAGTAACAATAATGATAATATATCACTCTTAAGTCTTTGCTGTAGTCAAAACTATTCAGCATATATTGTTTCTTCCTCCTTGTTCAAAAATAATTGAGATGAAAAGGCAGGAACAACGCTACCAGCATCAGTCTTCTGTCATGGTAATCAACTACAACACATCGGGTAGTAACCAAAGGCAGGTTCTTAAAATAATGATTTTTATTGTCTGTCTTTATGTAGGGAAACAATGCAAAAATAGCTAATATTTACAATGGCGACCTGAGTGAGTTCTTTTAACAACCTAACTTTCTGACTATGCATTTTGAAGAATACAGAAATTACCACACAATATACCACATAGTAGCTAAAGTTATTTTTGCAACATCAATCACTGCACAATGATTCAGAAAAAATCTAGCAAAAATAGAAAAAAAATACTAACTAAAGAGGACAGATAAATACAGTTGTGCATCTTTGGTAGTAGACAAGAATTACTGATTGATTTAAAGCAAAAGTGAAAATTCTGGAAGAAAAAAATGATGTCACTGTGGGAATAAGATAGTTTGAAAAGAGAAATGGATGGTGGAGGATATAGACTCATGGTGAAGACTTCAGACTGGAGAAGAGAATATTATTTTTATATGTCAGTGAACAAAGGAAAATTGGACATGAATTTAGAGACACACTGAGTTGAAGAAGTTGGTAAGGGATCATAAAGGCTATCCTCAGTAGTCTCAAGAAGAATTTAACTCAATTGCAAAAGCTAGGACTCTTGCAAAAGTTGTGTGTAGTCAAGAAGACAGTCAAGAATAATTTCAGTGTAAAAGTGTGAAGAATTTCTGTGCTGTCAGTAATACATAAGCCTTAAATATACAAAACTTTTTGTCAAATCAATGTAGTTGCTTTAAACATGCTTCTAAGGAGCAAGGAAAATAGAAGGGGATATTATATAGTGAGGAAAAAAAAAACACTACTAGTGCATTTTAGAAAATAAGATATTAAAAATCATTCAAAAGTTTACACTAAAAAAAGTCTGTAAAACTTTTTAGTGTTGACCACACCATAGCTGAAAGAAGTCCTTCTGAGCCAGTTTGAATTTCTGTGATTCTCCTACACTATTGTATCTCCAAAAGAATCAATACTCTAGTCAAAGGATGATCTATCAATACAAAACAGGTAGAAAGTCAATGTCCTGGGAGATTGTCTCAAGGTAGCAACCCCTCAGCAATACACCATTGTGAATGATGATTAATTGACCCAATAGACCCATATTTATCTAAAATAATTGATAGGAAATATTAAAAAATTAGCAAGGTAGATATAGTAGTAGAATATATAATATTTATAATATATATGTATAGCCTTAGAAAGTCATTAGGAAAAAAAATGACAGAAATCAGAGATAGGATGCATTAAAAAAAAGTCATTAAAATAAGAGGTTGCCTCTTTTAAGTAAAGTCCAGATGCTAAATTATCTGCAAAGTCATCTCAGTATTTGAGGTGACATTGTATCCTAAAAGACATTCTATTGCCATATATAGGGCATATACAGGGGCTTATGGGTGGAGATAAACATGCACCATGATGTTACTGGCATAAACCTTCCTAACTTGGGGTAATCTGCAGTATCATTGCTGTAACACAATAGCATGGCTTATATCAGGAATCAAGTTCTTGACTGAAGAACTAAATTGAAAATACAAGATGATCAAGAACCATGCAATTTGGACACTGTGCAAATTCTGCCTCTGCAACCACTCCCTATAGTATGGAATTGAGTAAAGATTTGGTGTATACCTGTACTCTAGTCCTTCCACATAACTAGCTAAGAAAAGGAACATCTATTTGAATAAATAAGTCATTTAAAGCATAGTTATATTGATGAAAATGATAAGATAATTTTCAACAACAATGGAGTGGTTAAATCAATTACATTAGAGCCAAATGATCGATCTTATTAATATGCTGAATCAGGTTTTTGAAGCATATGCATTGGAATGGGATGGTGTTCATAATAAAATATTACGTGAAAGTAATACCTTATTTCACAATCTTGTAAATATGAGATACTGACAAAAATAAATTAAAAGACATCTTGCTTAAAGTACACATTTAAGGAATACTTGCTCAATTCCAATAAGAATATTAGTTCCCATTTCATTTTAAGATTAGTTCCACACTTCATTTTAGGATAGAGTGTCTCTTAAGTACAGTTCTGTGAGGTCGTCCCCAGTTCTGCTGGGTAATCAATGGCCCAATATAGTTTTCACTATAATCTATATTCTTTCTTATAGATATCTATTATTCATGGTCAGAGATTTGACGTGTAGGGTACCAAAATATGCTCAAGACATTAATATCAACTAAAGGTCAACATGGTGGTAGATAAAATAATTAAATGCTATTCCCATCCACATGAAGGGAGAAACACTCTGTCCCATGTAACCATCATCTCTCTCTCCTGTTTATCACAGAACTGACCTCCCAGCTTTCCAGTTTGGTCCCTTGCAGTGTTTCTACATGACAGCCCCAGAGATCCTTGCACCTATAAGGAAAATGTCACCACTCTACTCCGAATTCTGGAGACATTCCCAATTTCACTAAGATAAAAACTTAGATAAGCCACCAAGAAGGCTGTACACAATCTGGCCCCTATCCCTTCTCCTGCCATCACTCACTACTCTTCTTTGATCACTCCAAGAGGTTCTGAGAGCTTCTTATTGGTCCCGAAGCACAGTCTTCAAACTTCTATGTTAAAGCTTCTGTCTTGCTTGTTCTCTTTGATTGGAATTCTTTCTAATCAGATGTCTGCATGGCTGATAACACATCTTGCAATGTCCTTTAAAATCTATCTCTAATTTTGTTTAAATGCTACCTTCAACAATAACTGTTTTGTAAATTGTAACCGGTATTTACCATAGTGTATATACAACTGATTCCCAGTTAGCCTGATCTACCTTTTCTTTTTCTATAGAATTCAACACATTTTAATATTGAACATTGTTGAGTTGTTTATTATGTTTATTATATACTATATATTATCACCTATGTGTACTAGAATTTAAGCTCACAAAAACAGTGAACTTTGTGTGTTTAGTCACCAGTGTATCCCAAATATATCAATGTATGCCTGATATTTCCAGATTATCCAAAATAACTTGTAAATTTCATTTCAACATTTTAGAGGAAATAATTGCTATGTTAAAATCAGGTGGAAAACTTCAAAAGTTTATGTTCCCTCTGCCTGTTGCTGGAAAGAAACTGCCTACGTGGGCATTGTACTTCTCTGCCAGTGGAATCTGGGTAAAAGAAATGTATATCTTTTCCAAACAAAAGTCACTAAGTGAATGTACTCATCTCCAAACCCGTTTCTTTACCTGTTTGTCATCTGGGAATAGAAGACACAGAGATACTAGAGAATAGGATATCACATAATGAAAATCCTGGCTCATTGAATTACTTTATGGAAAAAAGCCACCTCTTAATCATTAATACCTGTAATGAATAATTGAATGCTTCTCTCTCTCTCTCTCTCTCTCTCTCTCTCTCTATATATATATATATATATATATATATATATTCCACACCATACATATATGATGCTACGTAGTTGAAATATGTAAATATATTCAATATATTCAATATAGCATTGAGCACAACCTTAAATGTAAAAAGACTTTAGTTAAGAGCTAAAGTTTGGCATCACAAATGTGAGTGTGTGACTACTACAACTCAAAATTTAAAAAATTGGAGTGACATAAAATTGCTCTGTAGTAAATTATTATAGTAGAAACATCTACAGATTAAAAGTTAAAATATATGAGTTTCAGATAATATTATATCAGTTAATTATAATGACATTTCACCATTTAGTGACTGTAGGTTTAAAAAAAATGTAAAAAGAATCAGTGAACATTCCACTTAAACTGTTTCCAGTTGGCTCCATTGCCAATATCTAAATTCTACTTATCATTCAAGACATATATCATATACAAGCTCTTCTCTGAAGCATTCAAGCTCATAAAACATAGAAAATTATGATCTCCTTTAATAATTTCTAATGACAATTAAAAAAAAACCTTTATGATGAAGGTAGTAGCTCCCTTTTCTAAGACATTGTAACCAGATAGATATCTATCCAATAAGAACAAGATTGCCTAAAGATTGGGAACCGTGTCAGAGGCATCTTATTTTTTCTAGCTTTATTGAGGCATACTTGGCAAAACTTTTTATACTTAAAATTTACAACATGATGGGCCTCCCCGGTGGCGCAGTGGGTTAAGCAACGCACTATGAAGCAAATGCAGCCACTGCAGCACGAGTTCGATCCCTGCTGCCGGCCAGGGAGGGGACCCACATGGCCCGGCAGACCTCTCCTGCTGTGCCCGCTGCTCCCCTCAGCAGTGTACTTCCCTTGATCTGCCTGTTTTGCTCCCTGCTCTCTGTGGTGAATCCTCTCACCACCACCCCCACACCTCTGGCCTGTACCCCAGTGCTTGTACGCATAAATAAATCTTTAAAAAAAAAAATTTACAACATGATGTTTTGATAGACTCCTACATTGTGAAATAATCATCACAATCAAGCTACTTATCATATTCATCCTCTTACATATTTACTTTTGTGCATGAATATGTGTGATAAGATGACTTAAGATCTACTCTCTTACCAAATTTCAAATACACAATACAGTAATTTATTTTAGTCACTAAGCTGTACATTAAGTCTCCAGAATTTATTCATCTTTCACAACTGCAAGTTTGTACCCTTTAACCAATCTTTGCACTTCCCATTCCTCCCATCCTCTGGGAAACATGATTTTGCTCTCCATTTTCATGAGCTCGAATCTTTTAGGTTCCACATATAAATGAGATCATATAGTATTTCTGTGCCTCGTTAATTTCACTTAGCATACTGTACTTCAGGTTCAACCAAGTTGTTGAAAATAGTAAAATTTCAGTCTGTTGTAAGAAATATTTTTTAATGAATAGTATTCCACTGCATATATATTGAATACATATGCCACATATTTTAATACATTCATTTGTCTAGAACACAAATGGTATTTCCATAAATTGGCTATTGGGAATAATACTTAAATGAACATGGGATTGCCAACATCTCTTTGACATACAGGCTTCATTTTCTTTGGATACTTACCCAGAAGCAGTAGTCATCCAGATTGTGGGATCATATGGCAGTTCTATTTTTACTTTTTTAAGGACCTCCATGCTGTTTCTATAATTACCTTGCCAATTTCCATTGCTACCAAGAGTGTACAAAAGTTCTTAGGCATCTTTTTCCTTCTGTGGAGACTTGCTCATAATAGATAGGTACCCAATGAATAACAAAGGTAGTGAATTATTTTGAAAAAAAAAAAACAAAAAAAAAAAAAAACAAAAAAAAGGTCCTNAAAATAGATAGGTACCCAATGAATAACAACGGTAGTGAATTATTTTGAAAAAAAAAAAACAAAAAAAAAAAAAAACAAAAAACAGGTCCTGAGCAAATATATTATCAACAGCCAAGTGAGTATTGGTGTTCTGAGTGATTCTTCCTAAACTTGACAATAAAAAGGATATATATATATTTTTTTTTCTAAAAAAGGAGTCTATGCTATTTGTAGTCCTCATAATAAAAATTAGAAATTAGGGGGTGGAAGCAAAGCTAAAGTCTAATGGACTCCGGTGAAGGATCATTGACTTTTTGTTGGTGGGTATAGTGGCATCACATACTTTTGAAAAGGTGCAAAGCTATACTCCTAGAACATATACGTTGTTGTAATGTTACCTCAAAAAGGAAAAAAAAAAGAAATTCTGGAGAAAATTTCCTTGATAATACTATCAACTTACAATCTAAATGTCAGGACATGAAAATATCATTGCTCCATATCCTAGTTCAGAATCAATTAAAAAAATTTTTCAATTTCTAAGTTTAAAAAAAAAAAAAACACCAAAAACACCCTGTATACTAAAGCTGGGGAAATTGACTTCACAGCTGACTGAGCAATCCATTCAACAAGAAATCAGTCTGGTTTCAAAGACCTGAAAAATACATTCCATACGATGGCAAGAATCACGAAGTTGCTGATCCAACAAGGAGTTAAAGAACTCAAGTAAAATTGAGGTAGATTGGCAAGATAAAAACAAGTCAAATCTTTGCTGACTTTATAAAAAAAAACTAATACTATATATCTAACACTTGGACCCATTTTACTGAATTTTCTATTGTAAACTGTCTCATTGTAATAGACAGTCTATCTTAAAACTCATCATAGTTACCATGGCTTAACTTCAATCATTTGTTCTCGATCTCTCCCACCCTCTCCCCCCAGGTTCTGTCAAGCTATGTAACCTTTTTCCACAACAGATTGTCAAGCCAAGTAATATTTTTCCACAACAGATTTCCTTTTTTTTTTTTCTTTTCTAAGCTATGGGAATGCTTGGTGTTTGTCTAGAATATTATGACTACAACATAGGATGTGTCTCCTACCAGTTGGGGTGCAACGTGAATGTCTCCTGCTCTATCTTGCTTGGAAGTTGAGAGGAAATTTGTCACTTATAGTGTTTAATATATTTCCTGTAAATGTGTAGGAAATACCTCTTTGAAGTTCTGAAACAAACTACCTTGATGTTCACAGAAATGAGATAAACTACTTGATAAAAGAAATAATATTCAAGAAAGAATCCTATGAGAGGAAAGCAGCCTGTTTATTTACATGAAGATCAAAGAACCTTCACATGGGTGGTGACACTTAGTTTTTTCCCTGAGTGATTTGCAAAGAATAATCTACATGGTTGAAAAGGAAGAGTGGTAAGTGTTTAATGACTGCACCATGTTTGTAAGTCTGGAAAATATCACTAAGCATACTACTTATAAAACAATACACTTGTAAATTTTTACTTTTTCAGGAAATATTCTAAACTTTCCTTATTGATCCACATTATATTTTAGTGAAATATATTAAAGGTATGGCTCACTGATAGTATGCCTTTTAGTTTTTTAGAAATAACCAACAATTTGGTTTATGTGAGCACAATGAAAGCTACACTTAGCAAATAAATGCTATCAGTGATTAAAGGCCTTATAATCAAAGCTGGTAGAGTATTGTACAGATGCCAGGATAATTTAATACAACAAACAGAATTCCTCCAAATACCCAATACTTTAATGATTTGCTGCCTAATACAATATTCTTCTCTTTATTAAGGAATGGATGTTGCACCCAAATGAGAGACTTAAGAGTGATGTTTCATGTGAGGAAAAACCACACATTCTTAAATCATTAGCCCTCTTCTTCTTTTATGTAATCTGCCTCCTTTTTCTCTCTTACTAAGGTTGACTGAGCTTTAAAGAATAGGAAGGGAGGCAAAAACACAATCAACTTCAAAAATCACTTTGGCAAAGCACAGCAAAATGCATCCAATTAAAACATTAAACAGTATGCTAATAATTATGTTTCCTATAGTGCCTTTTCATCAAGGATTTCAAAGTCAAAAATACAATTCCTCAATTATGCTGTGGACATCTCTAATTTTCATTCCTGGCAAGTTTCTCTCCCTGCCCCCTTCCTACTCTGCACACAAAGTTCTAACAGAATTTGATGAGACTCATTTCACTTCCAAATCTACAAAACTTGGGTGCTCCTTCATTGTCTTTCACCTTTGTTCAGCTAGTTAAGTGACTGATTCTGGTTAATTAGAAAGCAGAAGTTGATCAAATTTAAAGTTTATCATTTAAAATTTGACTTGTAGGTTTTCAAAAATAAGTGAACTTTTTGACTTATAGTCTTAAGTGCTTCGTTTGAAGTGCACTACCCATATTCCTCATTCACAAGCAAAAGGTGATTAGGAAGCATAAGTTAAGCAGGGAAATTAGGTCTTTTAATACTTTTATAAAGAATGACATTCTAAATAGATTATCTGTAAATATGTATCACTGCCCTAATAAATGTCCAATCTAAAATATATATGAAATGGTATTTGACTTAAACTCTGTATATAATATCAAAATTCCAAATTAATTGATACTAGCTAAAAAAATACTGAATAATGTTTGCCTTCTGTAATCATACACATGTACATGCATACATATATTCCTGTCTACTTGTTTGTTGAGGTGATTTTATTATTGAGGCTTGGGTTTTAAGTGTTCTGATAATTTTTTTTTTGCAATTTTTTCGTGTTATTCAAATATTTGAAAGGCTTGTCTTAAACTAAATTAGAATCTTAAACTTTTCATTAATTATCAATGTATTGATAATTATTTAGTGATCCAGTGATAAAGACACTGGTACTCATTGTCTTTTTTTAAAAAAAAAGATGATTGATTTTAAGAGATTGACAAATATTAAAAATATACCCCTCAAAGATAAAGCTCAATGCTATATGCCTTAGATTTCCTGATACTTTATTAAGCAAAAACAATAATGCTGTGTATATTGTAGACCTGCTTTCTACAAAGCACTGTGCCAGTAGAGCATGTGTTAATAGGAAGATAAACAAGAAATGGTCCTTCCTTCATTCATCTTACATGCATTCAGGTTTTATCTGCTCATTTCCATATATGTATTACCTTATTTTATGCTCATAATACATTATGACTTAAAAGGGAAGCTGTTATTAACCCCTTTATAAGATACAGCAAGTAGTTTCAAAGAGATCAAACATTTATTAGTAAATTCTCGAACTAGTGAGAAAGGCAGATCTATGACTATGTAAGATGGTATTATTGCTACATATTGATTACCATGCACTCTTCTTGAATGACATTCTTTAAGACTCTTCTTGAGCCATCTAATATTGTCCCACTGTGAAACAGGCATTACAATTTTGTATTTACTTCTAATGTATCTCAAAGGAAACCTTGTTTAATGATATAACATTTGTAAATCTCTTTGAATAAAAGAATCATTTAAATGCAAAGTACTCCTGAACATTATCCCCTTTACTCTCCCACTGGGTACATAAAAATCAAATAGGGCTGACTGTGATCTTTTAGGGAAATAAAAGTGTCATAAATTGACTCTTTGCACCTTGCTACACCACCCCCTGGAGAAACTGTGTACCTTAGGCAGACCTCTAAGTGAGGTTATGAAGCCCAGGCCACTAGTTTTCCATAGAGCATAGCAGGGAAAATTGACAAACCGAAAACCTTCTTAAACTTGCATTTAGTCTCAAATCAGCAGGCATTGGGAATTAGTTTCTCACACAGCATGAGTAAATGCATGGACAGAGATCAGACTTGCACAGTAAGGGAAATCATGACACTTGGAATAAAAAAATATGCTGCATATAATTTTATACAAAGAAATCTGTACAGTGTTACCACTTCAGCTGTCATTAGCCATTGTATGTACCTCCTCTTCCACTTCCCCCCTTATTTTCTATTGACATTACCTCCCAAACAGTTTCTTTAAATAATCTGATATTAGTTTCCTGATGGTTTTGCTACTCAGATTTCTTCAATTATTAAACTTTATCCAAGAGCAGCTGCCATTGGTCTCTTCCTTGCCTATGATGTACCTTCTCATGTATTCAATATAATACCCAAACTTAAATTTTGGATACAAATACCTTTATAAGCAGTGCTACATTTTCTGTTTTACCGATACTGTCATTTTTTGTGACCCTTTTTGCCTATTACTATTTCTACCATTAATATGGTTGCAGAGAGTAGTTCTAGAGGAATAGAAATTTGGGAATGAGTTTTCTGAATTTTTTGGTGGTTCTAATATTGACTTCCTAATTTAATTAGGTTGAAAGACACTGATGACTTTATTTCTAATAGTAAAGAGACAGCTGGCATGGGCTAGTAATAGAGAAACACAAAATATCACCACCAGATGCTCCTGATCAAGTACTTATAAGGAGACTCAGTGACAATGTATATGATACTTTTTTTACATTTTTGTAAATTAATGAGGAAAATAATATAGTCTGGTTGGACTAATGATGCTAAAGAAAATGGGGAAAGAACAGAGCTCAAGAATTAGAATTCCTAGTTCAAATACAACATGAATGATCTGAGAGCATCTTTGTCTGCCCTGAAAGACATTTATCACATATAGTCACAGTGCTGAGACTGCTGAAAAGCAAATCCAAAATCTCATCTTGTAAATGACTGAATTACAACCCAAATTGAGTTCTCAGCTTACAGGGTGTCTACTTTAACAAAGTGTGAGTAATGATGGGGAAGAAATGGTATCTTCAGAGTTGGAAATGCATATATGAGAAAACCCTGATGAAACTGGAAACACTGAACTCCTAAATTTTTCTGAGTCTTTTACATTGGCCTTTAGAAGTTACCTTGCCCACTTCCATCTGGGAATTAACCCTGCATTATCTGAGAAGCTATAATGGCCTCCTCTGAATCAGATGTCTTGCAAGACAATCCATATTCTCCTTGGCATATACCCTTACTACGGCTACTTCCTACTAGATATGTATAACTAGATTCAAGTCCCAGCATGTCCCTAAAGTTGAAAAACAAAATTATGATCCTTGAGGAGGTATGTTACATTCCCCCAAAAAGAATGGTTCGAGTTTTTAATTTACACAAACAGAAAATCAAAGAATATATCTGGGAATGGATATTAAGAGAGTGTGATAATGACAGAAAGAAAGTAAATTTGGATCAAGTCAAATTTATTGGTATGGATCTATTGAACAGAGATTCTGAATGTATTATTGCAAGTCATGGAGTTAGACAGAGCTATAGTAGTTTGACTGGTTGGTTGGTTGACTAAAACATAGACCAAATTATAGTCCATAAATGAATTAGAAACGATAGGCCTGCTTTGACTTACTATAGATGAAGGAAGTCAAAGATGTAGGGAGACTGGAATGTTAGATTTGTCATTTATTACTTACTCACCATAGGAAGGCTCAGAAAACACACCTTATACCACCATAACTATAAGAATTAAATGTTTAAAATTCTTCAAGAACTTGTGCTGAGTTTCTGTGTAGGTCAGATCTTATAGTAGAAACTGCAATCACTGATTTTGTGACAATAATGCAATGGGAGAAGTAATTGTATCGCAAGGTAGGAAGGGATGAAGGGTGGCTCTGAGCTGTCAAAGGTGAGGTAGGCGTAGTTACTGTGATGGTCAGCCTAATGAAAGCAGCAAACAGAAATGTCTCATTTAGGCAGAACTATGGCATTGGCTACTTGACCAGATTTATAGAATTGAAACAAGTCAACAGCCTACTAAACCTTTATCTGATCCCGTGTAAGTAGAAAGACTCTAGGATAAGTGAACAGAAGTCTAAGTTTAATCATAAACAAAGGTATGACTTTTGACTCACTCTCAAATATTAGCCATCTTATATGCCCAGAGTGCCTTGAATGAAGAGCAAAACGGTTCCACTTGAAGAAGAACCCTAGTGAACTGCTTAGTGAATATTACCGTTAACGTTCTCTCAAAAGTTTTAAAAGGATCTATGACCTTTTGCAAGGATAGCTATACACTGGAGGAAAGAAAAGCAGACATCTCAGGAACTACTTATTCCTTGGTTCTGTATTGACCCTGATTCCTACAGATTCAAAATGTCTCTGTGGTCCACCAGTCAGTGAAGAGGCTTAAAGAGATCCAAGCAATCAATGGCATTTTAGGTCAAGTCTACTTCACAGTGGACTCAGTGGGATCCCAACCACATTGTGTGGTTATTTTCACAGTCCAGAGAGAAATAATTGGAATTACTCTGCTCAAGAGCTGATATTGTTCTCCTGACCTATAAAAGCTATTAGAATTACCTCTACTTAGGAAAATGGTAAACCAAAAACAATTCCTGACTCATTGAGGTATTACAGATATTAGTGCCATGGTTAAGGACTTAAAAGGATGCAGCATTAGTAATTTTGAACCACATTCCTATTCAGCTTGCCTATCTGACCTATGAAGAACAGAGATGTATTTTGAAGAATGAAAGTGGATAAACACAAGCTTAATCAGGTTGGGATTCTAATTGCAGATGTGGTTTTGTTGCTTGAGAAAATGAACACATTCCCTGGTAACTGATAAGCAGTTACTGATTGAGCAATATTTTTTCCCTCCATCTTTGTTAATGAAAAACACCAGAAATTTCCTATCAAATGGCAAGGTCAGCAATATACCTTCACTTTCCTATCTTAGGGATATAGCAATTGTATTAGTCTGCTAGGCTGATATTACCCACATATAGACACACAGACTAATTGGTTCAAATAACAGAAGTTTGTTTTCTCACAGTTCTAGAGGCTGGAAATCAAGTTATCATCAGTCTTGATTGGTCTAAGGCTTCTTTTCTTGGTTTGTAAAGAGTCACTTTCTCCCTATAGCCTTGCACTCTCTTGCTCAAGTATACATATACCCCTGGAATCTCTATTCTTATAAGGACATACGTCCTATTAGATAAGAGCACGATCATTATGACAACATTTAATATTAATTACCTCATTAATGGCCCTGTTTCCAAAACCAGAAACATCAAAAGTTAGAGCTTTAGCATAAAGATGTTAAAGGGACACAATTCAGTTCATAATATCAATTCTCCATTCCAAAGTGAATCTCAGGGATTTTGATTGCCTTTCACTTCTGCAAAAAAGCATGATGGTCTTTTATATTGGTATTTTTAATAGTATGCTGATTGAGCTTATTGAGGAAGAAGTAGCAAATATTTTCACGTTATTGGTAAGATGGTTATGTATTGGAGTGAAAAAGCTTACAAAAATTTAGGGGTATTCTTTCACCTGTGAAATTTCTAGTGGTGAAGTGGCGTGGGGCATGCCAAGATAGCCTTTCTAAGGTGAAGGTTAATTTGTTGCATCTGCTCCTTCTTACATCTAAGATAGAAACACTGGGCCTCCCTGGTGGTGCAGGGGGTTAAGCACCACACTATGAAACATCTGTAGCCACTGCAGCATGAGTTCGATCCCCAGCCAGGGACAGGATCCACATGGCATAGCAGACCTCTCCTGCTTTGCCCGCTGCTCCCCTCACAGTGTACTTTAGTTGATCTGCCTGTTCTATTCTCCACTCTGTCTCTGGTGAATCCTCTCACCCCTCACACCTCTGGTCTGTACCCCATTTCCTATATGTGTAAATAAATAAAGTTAAAAAAAAAATAGAGACACCATGCCTAATGGTGCTCTTTGAATTCTCAAGAAAATATATTCCTCATTTGGGTGTATCACTCTGTCCTATGTCTCTAGTGATTCAGAAAGCTGCCACTTCTGAGTGGTGCCATAAATGGGGTGTAACAAGTTCAGGCTACTTTGGAAGCTCCTCTCCCTCTTGGGTCATATGTTCTAGCAGGTCTAATGGTCCTTGAAGTGGTAGTAGCAGACAGGGCTGCTGCCTGGAGCCTTTTATTGGTCTTTGTAGGTAAATCCCACCACAGGCCATTCAAATTTAGGAGCAGAGACTTCTATCCTCTGTTGATAACTACGCTTCTTTTTCAAAACAGCTTTTGGCTTGTTACTGGATTTTTGTAGAGATGAGTGCTTAACTATGGACAACCAAATTAACATATGACCTGAGCTTTCCATCATAAATTGGGTGTTATTTGACCTACCAAGCCCTAAAATTGGATGTGCACAACGGTGCTCCTTCATTAAATGGAAGTGGTATGTAGGAAATCAGGCTTAAGGAGGGCAGATTATAAGCTACTACCGGAGGTAAAGACCATTCAACAAACCAGGAGTGAGGTGATAACTGTTAGGAGTGAATGAAAGAGTTAACTGTGAGAGCTATTTGTACATAAGTGGTAGTAAAAGATAATGGCCTCCTCCATCAATCTGAACCCCAATGTGAAGAGGATGCCAAATAGAGATGTGGACAATGAATACTGCATTTAAGAACTAAACTTTTGTTTTTACACTACACTAGAATTCAGGGGATGTTTATTTTTTAAGATTGATTTTTTAATGCATAGAACTGGGGTGTAAACCAGAGGTGAGTGAAGGTGAGAGGATTCCCCAGAGACAGAGTGGGGAGCAGAAAATGCATCTACTGAAATACACTGCTGAGGGGAACAGCTTGGGAGAAAGGAGAGCTCTGCTGTGCCATATGTGGGTTAGCTCCCAGGGTGGGTATTGAACCCAGGCTGTAGAGGTAATAGTGTTGAGACTTAACCCTTACACCAATAGGATGGCCCTCAGATAATTTTTCTTTTTAAAATTGCACTGCAGCCTCACAAAAAATTGACTATTAGTCTGTGGGTTGCCATGTAGTACTTACAAGGAAGTCATTAGTACACACAAAGCAACATGTTTGTATTAAAAATACTTAGTGGTTAATTTAAAAAGTACAAAGGACTCTAGTATAATATTAGTTAAATAAATTCAAAGTATAACAAATAAGTCAAGTTATATATGACATATACAATTCAGTGAAGCATATCGAATGGATTAGAACATTTGCCTGTGGCAGTGAAGTAGAATGTGAATGGGGAATAGAGATAAAAATGTAAAATATCAGATGAATAGTAACTTACATGTGAGTATGCTTACATGCTTACTAGATAAATCTTTCAAAAGAATAAAACTATTAAACATGTGGGAAACAATAAGAAAAGCATGATTAATTCAAACCTTTGCATCTGAGAACCAAAAATGGAAACATGATAATTGTTAAAAAGAGAGAAAGGAAGAGAAAGAAAAAATATTTTAGGGAAGTTTATCAAGAATTGTTTCACTAAGCTGGTAGAAATTTAACAGTATCAAATGCCGTGAAAGGTCAGTGGAGATAAGAATTGACAAGTGACTATTCATCTTGCTTATTATAAAATCACTAATGCAGTACTATGTTTCTGTAATTGTAGGTATTATGAGAGCAAGGGGCTGATTTAGAAGGGAAATTTGGAAGCAGTTTGTCAGGGAATAGTGTAATTGCATCTTTCCCTCCCTCCTAACCTTTTTGTAAGAAAGAAGAGGTTTTGACAGCATTAATTGCATGTGAGGTTGGAAAAATGAATTCATTGGTTTTGTGGTGACAGCATCTTAGAAGTGTTGGCCAACGATAAGGTGCTGTATATAGTCCTTTGGCATTCTGCAAACATTGTCATATCACTTTCTGTCTACTCATTGAAAGATTATGGTGGTCTCATTCCAAAACACTTTTTTATGAGTTCTTATTCCCTTGCTATGGCTCTTATTTATGGAGCTCACTGGAATAGTATTTGTCAACTCAGTGCAGGGGTCGATACCTAACAGGTATGAGCTGGCTTCACTGCTATTGTATTGTCTAGGTCACACTGTGTACTTGGAGAACTGGATGATGTACATCTTTGCACATAGATGCCTGTAGCTTTTCCCTCATTCTTATTTCTTATTTGCCAGAAAAATTTATGAAAATCACAATATTGTTTTGTAGCTTAACTGCAGATCTTTATGATCCAAATTTTTGATGGCTACATTATTCTACAGTTAATATGATCTCAAGCTTCCTGATATGATATATACTTTTCACACCTCCTCATGCTTATTTTATTGGAAAGATGTTGGAGAAATTGTGATAAGGAAATAAAATATTAACTTCACAAAGAAATCACCTTTAGTTTAAAATTCCCGAAAGGAAAAAAAAATGTATGAGAAAGGAAAGCTAAGGAAATAATAAAGGAAAGCTAAGGAAATTATATACAAAGTAAAGAACATAATTTTAAGAATAGAATTTAAATTAAAAATAATAATTTAAATGAAAGTTGATTATTGTGAGTAGGTTGAAATAGATATTCAATTCTTACTCTCAATTTAATCTTGCAAGTTTGTCTCAAGATACATTTTGCTTAATGTAAATTAGTTTAAGTTCATGATAAAACAAAATTTTCCTAAAGTTTGAGCCAAAGAACAATAGTCCTAAGAGGTATATTTTGAAATAAGAGAGGAAAATTCTATATTATCTTGGAAACTCCCAATGCATATTAATATATTAAAAGCTCTAAGGTAAACTGACTTAAAGAAATTTGTTTTACATGATTTAATACTTTTCCAAACTTATTCAAACCCACAGAAAATAAGTTCCCAGAAGCATTTCCATTGGAACAACTAGTTGTTTGATGAAGTCAGGAATTAAGGGATATATTTGCCTTTTTAATTGTTTTTTTTTACACTCATGTCATTTATTGGACAAATACCTATTTTATTTGCTAGCTATACATGTCCACCCTGTATAATTTATTACCCCAAAGAGAACCAAATAGTATGCTATACTATAACAATGAATAGTGATCAAATTGCTGCCCAAGTGCCTCATTCAAGGTCCAGCTGTCACAAATTACTTAAGCAATATGATAAAGATAATATTCTATTAAGTAAAAGATATTTTAGTCGGTATTGTCTTTTTAACTTATTCTTTTAAAAGAAGCCAAATAGGGGCTTCCCTGGTGGCACAGTGGGTTCACTAACGCACTATGAAGCAAACTACAGCCTCTGCAGCACGTTCGATCCCTGCCTCTGGCCAGGGAGGGGACCCACATGGTGTAGCAGACCTCTCCTGCTGTGGCTGCTGCTCCCCTCAGCAGTGTGTCAGTCAGTCTGCCTGTTCTGCTCCCCACTCTGTCTATGGTGGATCCTCTCACCACCCACACCTCTGGCCTGTATCCCAGCTCTTGTATGCATAAATAAATAAATCTTTAAAAAAAATAAAATAAAAGAAGCCAAATAGTGTAACCACAGCATACAACTTAGTATAAGACGTATTGAATCCAGAAGATACTATTTTGCATTGAATAGTAAAAATGGGATTCTGAAAGCTCTCAAAAACAAATAAATATTGTAATAATACTAAAATTCCCACTAGCATGAAATGACTTATAAGTTGAAGTAAATTCTAGAAAATTCTATATTTTTTCAGGTTTCTGCATACTGCAGAAGCCACACTCTCTAGAAATGAGCTCTAGCTCTTAAGATCAGCAAGTAGACAGTGAGTAGAAGCAGGAGGAAACTGAGTCAGAAGATGCATACATGACAGTGCTGAGGGAGCAAGGGCCGAGGAAGGATACACATCCTGTTTCAGCGCAGTCCCTTTCAAAGTTTCAAAGAAAGAGAGCAAGTATTACATGTGAGAAGGTGTGAATCTATACCTCTAAATCCTGTACAGTGTTGTAAACAAGCATTACCTTCATAAAAGATAGATACTTAAAAAATAATACTCTGTGCCTAAGTTTATACATTTGTTTAATGAGTATGATAACTTCCATACAACATTGCTTTAAGGAATAAATGAGTATTTGAAAGGTTGTTTTAACTAATTCTATAATCTTATGGTTATAGACTGAAGAAAATCAATGCTCAGTGTTACCCTGGGACATCCCAGTAATAATTAACACTGCCTAGACTACATCTCTAGTATCATCTGATATGTTCAGTGTCTCAATATGCTGGATTGTTTTAACTTTTCTCAATCTGGGATGTCTAGAAACCTGTGAGGTCCATGGACATTTCTCAGAAACTGGTGTTTTTTTTTTTTAAGGGCATGCAATCATTACTTGTTTTCAAAGATGGTTTACTAAGTAAGTTTATTGGTTGGAGACATTTATTCATCCTTGTATTACCAATGTATCTATTATTAGGATATATATATATATAGTTAAATGAATATATTCAATTATATATTTCATTAAATACCTCACTTTTTGGCAACTATAGCAGACAGCTATTACATCAAATTGATTTATCCTGTGGACATGTTATAATATTTGAGAAGAGATTTGTTACTTATAAATATGTTAGTGTTACTGTCTCACTGACAACAAATTGAAGCAAATAAATATCCTGAGTAAATTAGATAAAGCAGCTCCATGTTCAATAAATTTTGTTTTCATTTGGTTTTGTTCTTTTATTTTGACATGTAAACAAGTCATTCAGTGATTCACTTAAAATTTTTTTAAGTAAATATTCTATGTGAAGCATATGGAGTTTAGTATTAAGCTATGGGGCAGAAGATAAAGATAATACTGTTTTAAAATTTATTGTGATTATATTGAATTTTAATAGTTCATTTAACTCAGTATAATTTGTATCTTAGATTACTAGATAATGGTTTCCAGGATAAGGCAGTATTTTATTCTTTTTTGTATCCCATCATTTGCATAATGCCTGGTAAATGGAAGAATGAGTAAATGAATGATTGGCTAAGATATGTCATTAAAATACTCCAGCCTTGTGTTATTAGCTGCTGCTTCAAAAAAAGTGGACGTATAATAAAGACACATTCTCCCTTTTTCCTTATTTCACATATAATATGAATTATTATAATTGAGAACCCACTGTTATTATAAAATAGCATTTGGTTTCTCAGGACTGTGCTATTTTACAAAATTGGAGACTGTTAATAAGCTGATTGTCTCTGTCCCTCCCAAATTCATAGATTGAAACCTAATCCCCAAAATGACCATATTTGGAAGTAGGGCTTTTGGAAGGTAAGGGCATGAGTGTGGAGCCCTCATGAAATGTGTCATGGAAGAGTCCCTGGAGAGCTCCCTTACCTCTTGTAGAACAAGGAACATGCCCCAACAGGCATGAACTCTTCCAATACCCTAATCTTTGTCTTGCCATCTCTAGTAGAATGAGAAATAAATTTCAGCCCATGATATTCTGTCATAGAAGCCTGAACTGACTAAGCACTACCATCTCTTGCTGATGAAAGGAATCTTTCTCCCATGCATTTACATGTACACTGGGGATTCCACCCTGACTGTAATAATTCAGTATTAATATGAACTTCATATGCTAAAATTTGGTTATGGAGTCTAATTGTCTGTACTGGGAACAGAAAATCTAATAGTCTTGCTTTACTTTGCTTATTCTCAAAGAAAGGGCAAAGGAAAACTTAAAATAATTGAACTATTTCTTAAATAAAATACAACAATTTAAAAATGACTTTCAGAGTGTAGAAATGCTTTGATATATTAGATCATCCTCTTTGTATTGTGGTATCTTGCTCTTTTAACTTTAGTTGGCAATCTATAGAGATGTGAAGGAATTCCCATTTGCTTAAAATTTCCTAAAATGTGCTCTACTTAAATGCATTTTAATCAGAAGTTAAGGGGGAAAAGACTGCTTTAAAAATGTGGAAGTCAAGTCAAATTATTTCAAGACCATTTTTGGAAATTAAGACTTGTATTTTCACAAACTGATTGGTCTCAAATTTATAGTCACAATGTCTGAAGATACATATCCAGAAGTTGTTTACATTTCCTTCTTCTAAGTGAAGTTCAGTCCTTTGAAGCAACCAATTATATACAACCCCAAGCAACTCTTACTGGTATAAAGAATATACCAAATAGGCAAAAGAGGTTGGGATGATTAGAAAAATAACCAGAGTTTTATTATCTGATAAAATATTCTGATTCAAACCTGGTAAAATTATTTATGTTTAAAGCCCCATTGAAGATAACACTTAATGACAAGTCAGGGCTTATTCAAGTCAATTAAGTATCAAACTTTATCTAAAAGCTTGTATGTTGTACTTTTAAAGTTTCAAGGGTTTTCTACTTCAATCTTAGAGAAAATATTGATGATTTTTTTCAGATTCATTCAATTTAGTTATAATTTATATACATGTTGAGGTAGTCATTGCTTGTAATTTTAAAAAATTGCTATTTTTAAAATTCCCAGCTTTATTGGAATATAATTGATACATTACATTGTAAAAAAAAGTATATAATGGACAATTTGATATATGTATGTTTTATGAAGTCATCATTGCAATAGGTTAATAAGCATATCCATCCCTTCACAGTGTTACCATTTTCATTTTTTGTGGTGAAAACTGAAAATTCAATCCCTTGACAACTTTCAAGCATTTTTTTTAAATTTAAATATCATCAATTTACATATTTGTTAGCATTTTGAAAGTATAGAATTTTCATCCACCCTCAGATGTACTTACCATAGTTCACCCACCACCGGAATACCCACAGTCCTCCACCTTTGCGTTCTTTCTTTTCTCATCTCATTCCTCTTCTTCCCACTCTGGAAGTCTCAGTTCTATGGTCAGCTTTCAAGCATCGGTTTTAAAATTGGTCTTTGTCTGACGCTTAGTTTAGTTTCCTTATATTCCACATATAAGTGACAGCAAGAATATTGTATTTTTAACTATAGTCAACATGTTGAATTTTAGATTCTCAGGAGTTATTCATCTCATAACTGGAAGTTTGTAAACTTTGACCACGCTCCTTCATTTTCCTCACCCCATTTACCCTTTTCCAAGAGTTTGGTATTTTTAGACTCCACATACAAGTGAGATTGTATAGTATTTGTCTTTTTCTATCTAATATATTTTACTCAGCTTATTGTCCTCAAGGTTTATCCAAGTTATTACAAATGTAGAATTTCTTTTCTTTATGACTGAATGATATTTGTTTCTTCTTACCCTCTCATCGTGTGCGTGTGTGTTATATGAATGCTTGTGTGCATGTACATACACATATACTATATATTTTATGTCATCCAATTATCAATAGGCACAGGTTGTTTTTGTATTCTGTCTATTGTAAATAATGCTGAGGCAGTAGACATGGGAGTGCGGATATCTTACTGATATCCTAATTTCATTTATTTTAGATACTCAAAAGTAGAATTGCTGGATCATATTTTAGTTCTATTTTTTAATTTTTCAAGGAATAAAACTTTGTTGCTATTACTAATTTACATTCCCACCAGTTAGGTACAAGATTCCTTTCCTCCATATTCTGGTCATAACTGGTTATCTCTCACCTTTTTCAGAAGAACCACTCCAACATGTATGAGGTGATATAGCTCATTATGATTTTATGGCATTTCACTAATGATTAGTGAGTTTGAGAGCTTTTTCATGTGCCCTTTGTTCATTTCTATATTTTACTTAGAAAAATTTATATTTAGTTTACTTACCCATTTTTAAATCAGATTTTGGGGTTTTGTGTTATTTTTGTGTTTCACTATTGAATTGCATGATTTCTTTATATATTTTGGATATTAACCCCTCATCAAATATTATGTGAAAATATTTTCTCCCACATTATAGATTGCCTTTTAATTCATTGATTATTTTGTTGGTTTGCAAAGTGTTTCATTTGATATAGTCCCACTTTATATTTATTTAGGGAAGAGATTATGTTTTTCAGATTGAGTATTCTTGCCTTCTTTGTGAAATATTAGTGCCCACATATGCAGCTTTTATGACTGGGCTTTCTGTTCTCTTGCCCTATGTCTGTTTTTATATAAGATCTTACTGTCTTTGAAATCTTAAGTGTGTTGTTCTCCCTTATGCTTGTTTTGACTATTTTCTTTTTGTGGTTCCATATAAACTTTAGGGTTACTTGTTCTATTTATATTTTAAAAAAATATATGACTTTGGTCTCAGTTGTTAAGAGTCTTAAAATTATTGAATTAATGTCTCTAATCTGTGTTTTTTGAAAGTAAAACAATTTGTATAAAAAGGACCTCATTATTTAGTTTAGGTAATATGTTTATAATGTCTGCATTAGACCATCTTTTTGATAGTTTTAATTTTAAAAATACATTTTGATTTAACATTCAAAAGAATGGCCATGATTAATATTAATTTTCTATTTTAATTATGTCACTTGAAGGAAACCTAGCTGGGTGATCTGGGCCATGTCAGGCCTCATTCTTTTTACTAGTAGCAGATGTGCAAATTATAAGCACTTTTCCACAAAGAATTGGGGAATTTCCTATATAGAAACTACCTTTTAATTTGAGAGCCAAAATGACAAGTAAATATCATGAGCATTAAATAAACAAACAAAAATATCTAAACCTTCCCACTTAAAATTTATCATTGAGAATATGACAATTATTGTTATAAAATATGATAATGATGTTCAATGGAAGAACAAATATTTATCAGTATTCAGCTAGTACTTTCAGCACAGTTTTCAATCATATTAGTAAATAAGCCATTCTAATTGGGCCTTAGGGCATGTTCACAATGGTAGACGATCTGGTCATTATAAAAAGATTAGATCTTCTTTACCTCTGTCATATTAATTCTGTGTTCATATTCCATGCCTCTTGCTATATATATGAGAGAATAAATCCCAGATACACTTTTTGTGTGTATCCCCAGGTAAATTGTTTTGATGAACTCTACGTTATCAGGTTGCTGGGGTCTTTGTTACTAAAGTTTTATAGATTGCTTTCTCGTATAGCTAGACTCATGAGTTTATTAGGTCAGTTGATTTGGTTACTGCAGAACGTTTTACAATATAGTAAGGTATTTCGTGCACTTCAATAATAATTATCAAAAAGCTTGCAACCTAAGAAAAAAGCTTTTATTTAGAAAAACAACCACAACAACCCTGTCTTATCAGCTACAAACCATGCATTAATTTTAAACAGCTTTTCAGCAGAGTGTTTCTTTACTGCTCAATGACTGGTTTAAAATATTGTTCAGCCTGTTGACCAAAGACTCTTAATTAGCTGTGGCAGGTGAGTCCCCTTAGAAACACTGCACTGTTACAATTTGGTGCTTCCATTTTGACATATCCTGTTAAGGTTTACACAAATCTATCTGAAGAGGTTAATAATGGAGGATAGGAGGAGGGATCAGAAAGGGGTTTTGCAAGAAGTTGAAGAATTTAACAAAGAAATGGTAGCATAATGTGGTGTGACTGATCTTTCAAATGGAGGCAAGGGTGATGAAATTAGACAGCATTTTTTATCAGTTTAGTTGTTATTTTCATGTAGTAAAATGTCAATTTTAATCATTTTAGTAGCTTTATAGTAGATTCTGCAATGCATTTCCATCTGAAAGTGAGAGTTGCAGATGAAATCTGTATTGCTTTTCTATTACCTATTCACATCAAAGGTTTTTCCTTTCATAAGAGAAATTAAATCAGAGGATTAACTATACTAAGTAACTACTGTTCTGGATGCATCTTTGGTGTCCTGCTCGTTACACTAAGAGACTACGTGATAACAAATTTGCAAGTGAATATTCATTCTTACTTCCACAAGGCCCAAGATGATTTCAGTTTACAGTTTCTCGTTATCTTTAATTGTGAACTATTTCTACTTTTTCCTTTTTTTCCTTTCCTGTTTCTTATCTTTCTCCCAAATGCCATCACACTTTCTTCTTCTATTTCCTTCTCTTTCTTACTACGGCTCCCCTTTTTCTTTCTCCCTCTATAAAATTAAAACGGAATAAAAATGTCGATTCTTTTTAGAAACTTAAGCATCACAGTTTATGTAACTATAACTGAGATAATTTTATTATTTGAATAATTCTCCTTAGATTTTCTAACTAAATGTATTCAGATACAATATAATAATCTGCTGTTTCATTTAAATTATAAACATAATCTCAATTATCAGAAAAAAAGTCAGTGCCTAAATTAGTCTCTGGCTTTATCATGACCTTGATATGGCCTTACAAAAAGTCTTGAAAGATTTCTCATAGTCTAAAAGTAAGTACCACCTTACTTTCTGGTCATTAAAATGCTTCAAATGCTTTAGCATCTACCAGTATTTCTATTATGTGCTTTCTCTACTCACATTCTGACCTAGAACCACATCATTCAGTTGCAGAATATCAAACAAGATAAGCTTTTCTAAAATACCATTCCACCTTTTACACTGCTGGTCTCTCCTACCCAACCCATTTTTCTGTCTGGGAAACTTCTGTTCATTTTTAGGACTCATTTAAAGGGAAACCTTACTTTTCCAGTTGGGAAACTTCTGAACTCTCAGAGTCTCTGGTATCTGCCTGTCATCTAGCAACTATCAGTCTATAACTTCTATATTCTAAACTCTTGGAAGGCATATATTTGTCTTATCCTTTAATTCTTAACTGGTTTCAATATTACAGTGACTTGCATGTGGAACAGGTTAATAAACTGAACGGTGAGACAATGGAAGCTACCATCTGGACCTTGTGGTGGACTCAGCTTGGTTGATACTTTTGATCTATGGTTCTCTCTTTTCCTTTCAGGCCCTGCTCAGCCTTTTGTTTATGGTCCCAACTAGGAAGTGCCTTGAATTCATTCCACCACAACTCTGCTTTGGGGCCTTAATTGTTCTGCTCTGGAAGGTCCATACTTTGAAATCTTTCTCTCTTCTCCCTCTATATTGCCTTTGAACCTCTCACAGTTAAACATGTTAGTGCACACTAGAGTTTGATTACTTTATTTTGATGCTCATGGGTCATCTGGAACCCACAGAAAGAACATCATGGGCTTTTCCCCTTAACATTTTAGGGGCCCCAGAGCACCATTTACTTTTGTGCATATAACTCAGAAAGTGGTCCAACCAACCGCTCAGCTGATGGAGGAAAGCATGCTGTTATGTGAGAATGCTCAATAATCACATCTTGTTTGATTACCTCCTACACGTTCCCTCCTTGAGATTTACATTCCGTAGTACCAAAGAACATGATGAAATGCTGGTCGGACAGAAAAGTTTTAAGAGCTATTGCTCTTCATTTTCATAAGCATAGATGAAAATAGTAGAACAGAATTATAGAAACAAAACTGGCACTAAGGCAGTGAACCAAGAAGAACAAAACAAAGTCTTGCTTTTTGGAAATCTGCAAGTCCCAGTGGAATTCCCTTTTGCCTTTTGTGTTTATTTATTGGAAAAACAAATTTTTATAACAGGTGTGGTAGAGGAGCAATAAAGATCAAGTTGTCAGCATATGGCTTCCTAACTAGATAGTTTATGAGATTAATGCATCTGCCTATGTGCTATGCATTGATAACTCTAGCTCCACAGAAATGAAACGTCACGGTAGCAATGTGTGCTTTATTACTTAATTTGTGGTCCATCATTGGATGGGACAGGGAATCAATGTCCTTCTATTATTTTCCATGTTTTGTTTTATGAGTCCCTTTCCTAAATATTATTTTCACTGATGAATATTTCATGTTAAATAACTGGTCATCTGATGAAGAAAGCTGGATACTAGGGGATTGAGAAATGCCGGTGCAAGGGAATTTAAAAGTTATATGAACATATTTTTCAGTCTACATAATAAAGAAAGAGTGGGCTTTTATCTTTAATGATAGGGAAATAATAAAATGAAGTGTGTAAATAAAATAAGGCATAAACAAACAAAGAATAAAACAAAGTTATGCTTTCTTTAAAAAGATGACACATTGAAGGTTTCATTCTGGGAAGTTCTTTGTTCAGCTATGTATACCAATTCTTTTCCACCTCCCCCTCCACTCCCTCTAACTCTCTTAGGAATAGAAATTGGTAATCTTGTAATGATAGCATTTCAAACTAACTGAAATTGCTATAGCAGTAGATTAGGGAAAGGGGAAGATTTATGATGCTGATGATGAATGTATAGGGATCGTTTCTGGTGCCACTTAAGGGTCATGGCATAAATTGTTCAAATTTTCTCTTGGACTCTGTAGACTTCAAAGTGGAATTGATCAAATGGTAAGAGAGAAGTGTGCCTGTGCACTGCCATTGGCCTCACACTATTCTGTGCTTTGGAGTACACTTAATTATGTTGTTATAGAATGAAATAGTCAGGAGTGAATTTTTTAGTTCGAAGTGAGTTTAAATCCTAATAATTTTACAAGTTTTTTAAACATTGTTCATTTAGTCAACATCCATTAAACTTTTCTCATATGTCAGTTATTGGACTCAGCACAAATAACTCAAATTAAGATGTAGTCCCCAAATCTCCAAATTCAAAGAACTCTTAAGAATATAGAAGGTAAATGTGACAATGGACTAGTCATTTACACGGAATCTTATATAAATAGATGAGAAAGATATAGATGCAATTAGTTGGGGGACAGTTGACTTCATGAAAGAAAATTTTGTGTTCATTTTCATAGGATGAGAAAAAAAATATGTAGGTAGCAGATATGGGAGAAGTAGGAAAGCATTTATATAGGGGATGCTATGTTCTGAGATACTCAAGAGGACAGATTTGATGTGGTTCAGTGTAACTAATATAAACAGATTGCAAACTATGTCAGGAAGTACCCTGACAGTGGTCAGGTAGTGGGGATTCCTGGTATAAAGAAAATGGGTTTGAATTTAAACCTGCCAGAGTTGGGGCAGGTGCCTCGAATAAGATAAAATAAAGGAATATCTTGGCCATACTTGCATTTTACAATGATTACTCCGAATAGAAGGCTGCTAATATACCCACCTTTCATTTAAGTGTGTTTTTAAAAAAGGTTTTATTTATTTATGGACACAAGAGCTGGAGTACAGGCCAGAGGTGCAGGGAGTGAGAGGATTCACCAGAGACAGAGTGGAGAGCAGAACAGGCAGACTGACTGAAACACACTGCTGAGGGGAGCAGCGGGCGAGGCAGGAGAGGTCTGCTGTGTCATGTGGGTCCCCTCCGTGGCAGGGATAGAGCTTGCACTGTAGTGGCTGTGGAAGCCCCACAGTGCAGTGCTCAACCCCTTGTGCCACAAGGGAGGCTCATCATTTAAAGTTTAAAAAAAAAAAACAGTCAGAGTCCTGAACAACTAGCAAAGAACATGCAGAAATGTCTACCTCTTTTCTAAGAAATGACATAAATAACCAGATCTGTGTCAGTAGGATGAAGCTAACAGTGTGAGGGATGAGGAGTTGTAGAAAGTAATGTGAAACGCCCTGAGACTGCAACAAGAACCCAACACCTACATTAAAACGAATGGTCACTGAAACCCAGACCCTCATAATAGGAAGGGAAGCCCTACAAAAGTTAAAATAACATTTAAGTTACATTAAATTTCCTGGGAGGGAAGGCAAGGATATGATCGGAGCAAAAGTTTGAAAGAACTGAGTAGCGGGAGGCAGCAGTTATGAAATATAAATGTTATAGTCTGTCCTACGAGGGTCCAAATCTAAAGAGAAGCCAGAGTGCAATGGAATCAAGGTGAAGCCAGCCTTAGAAGTCAGCCCAGAGTTCAAGAGAGCTCAGCTGATTTCCATAGAGGTCAAGTCTAGAGCAAAGGGCGGCATGAAGAGGGTTGGGAAGTGCATGGGGTTGGAAATGGAAATTATTCAGCACAAAATCCAACTTAAATGGAGGAATAATTTTCCCTCTATGTTTCTAAGTTCTTTGCTGATACCCCTGTAATAATTAGTTTAATATCAACAATAAGAAAAATATAAATGTATTTACATGTATACCCAAGGAAAAGTGAGTAATTCCCCGTTAACTGAGAATTCTGGATTAAACACCACCTTAACAGGGAAAGAGGAGGGGATGCATAGGTAACTTAGGGGGCAATAAATGATTTTTAGGAAAGATGATAGTTGTCAGGATGATAATTTGTGACAAAGTTTGTCTGCGTGTGTCAACTTCTAGTCTCTTTTCTTGTGATGAGTCAATCTTCTCTAGTTAATGAATCTCCTGGGGAGAGGATTTCTGACAATCCCATTCCTTTTGGTGGATTTGTCTTTAAGCAGATAAGACAAGTTCAGAGAAAAGCTCTCCTTGCATTTGCTGTTTTTCAAGTCTGTACAGCTAAAAATAATCAATATTCAAAAGCAGCATATTTTGGGGTGATAGGTTCTGAGTGACAGTCATATTTTGGTGCAGTATGCTCTACTACCCGTCAAAACACTACTACAATTCACAGCACACAGCCCCTTCTTTCTTCCTTTCCTCCTCATCCTCTTTTCCACCTTCTCCTAACTTTTCTCTTCCTCTTCTTCTTTCTCCTTTCTTGCCTCTTCCTCTCTCTTACCAGGAGCTGAAGCAGATTAGCAAATGATCATTTCAGCAGTGAAATGATCCATCCTCCTGATGTAGTAACTATCTTTTTTTTTTTAACATATTCATTATAGTCATTTTAAAGTTCTTGTCTGATAACTATTATTCACTGGATAACATGGGATTTGCTCTATTGTCTTTTGCTTCCTGTTTAAAAATACACTTATTTTGTAAATTATGTGACACCTCATTCATGAAATAAGACTAAAGGATTCAAGTGGTGCTATCCTCCACCAAAAAGATTTCTTCCTTCCATGGTTAGGCAGATAGGATGCAAGAGACTGATCATTTCAGTCCAATAATGGATCATTATGTTTGTTTGGGCTGGATTACAGTTTGGGTAAAACTCAGTCTATATCTCTCTGTTGAGAATACTTCCAGAATACTTATTTTTCCAGATACTTAAAATGGTCCAGGGTACTAACTTTGCTCCTTTAAAAGCTTTCACCTTATCTCTAGTCTCTTGTACTAGACAGCTTCAGATTGTAATGGTGACCAATCACGTATTCAAGTACACACTTCCTTTCTTAATGTGTTTGTGTTTTCTGATCATTGAGGAATTGAAAGAGAATCCTTCAGTCTGAGTTCAACCGAGCTTTCTATACTACCCGCACTGCACCAGGACCCAGCAAATGTCTGTGTATTTGAGTTTGCACAAAGGTCAAATACATCACTCCAATTATAAGTAAGAACAGAAAGTTTTTCTAGTTTTTCTTTTTTTCTTCATAGAAGTCTGGGCTCCTAGTACATGTCCCAAAATGGCAAATATCCCCAGAACTAATGCTACCTGTGATTATCAGCTCATTTGAAATTATTTTCTCTTTGTAATTATAGTTTTCCTAGATTTTATCACTTCTGCAATTCTTTTATGCCTCATTTTTTTTTAATTTCAATTTGTAATCTGACATTTTTCAAGTTGGCACAGTAGAAGCATTGACTTTCCTGACTTACTTTCCCAGCAGTTTTAATGTCAAAATAATTCTAGACAATGTTCCCTCCCAACACAAAAGTAATTTCACTTTCATCATTCATTGATTTTAAAAGTGCATAATGAGGAAAACTTATGCATGTATTAATACTTTTAAATACATTTGAATTTATGAGCATTGAAAAACAACACTACACTTATATTACTTTTTCACACAGTAGACAAAATATTATTACAATTTATAGATTTGGCAGCAATGGATTAGGTGTTTTTTTGAAACATACTCAAAATCAATAACCTGGAAATGTTACACTATAATTTGAGGCATATCAAGTTTTTAAGGACTTATTTGAGCAGAAACTGATTTGAATCAGCAGCAAAGCAGACATAATTAGGAGTACTCTTTAGACCTGATCCAGGGGAGAATTTTACAAAGAAAAGGCAGAAGCAAGGCAAGGGAATTATTTGGCTATTGCTTAATTGTTTACCTTATTTGAGTAGTATAGTTGGCACTTTGCGATTGATTGTCTTTAGATTTTAATATTTTAGCCTTGTGACCTATATTTGCTTATGTTTGGATTTGTTCATTAGGCTGTTAAATCTTTAGAACCATCTCAAACTTATGTTAGCTTTGTTTAACAGCTGAAATCAGTCAAACATAGCCAATTCTGAATCCAGATCTCAAAGCCCTGTAGCCTCTCAAGGTGAATATGTGAGCAAAATAGATATTACGTCTAACTGCACAACAAATTTCTTGGTTTTGAATTGCCACCAGAAACCATCTCTACTTCCATCATGATTTTCTACCAGGAACTCAAAAAAAGAGAAAGAGGGTGAAATCAGATTCAAGGAAGGAGGAGCAAGGTATGCATAATTAAGAAGAACCTCTCCCAATGCCAAAGGAATGAAGGAACCCTAAAAGCCTAGTTGCTCCAGGTTTGGGGCAGATCTTCTACCTGTTGCCTTGCACAGGTTCATATACATTTGCTCTAATAGTCTCTGTCACTTACTTATTATTAGCACTTCATGATTTTTTCTTTTAAGACACTGAAGACCCTCAAAACGTGATGTCCCCCAACAGTTATGTATATGTGAATTCCTTTTGCAAAGGCAATTTTACACACATCTCTTTTGCACATGTCATTTTATTACCATCTTGAGGATGGCTCTTTTGGTCAGATCCTATGATTACTAATATCCTACCTCAGTTCCTGTAAGCAAGTATACCTCAAAAGACATCATTACTGGAGATGATGTGCCTTCTCCTGGATGGTTGATAAAGCTTTATTGCATTCTTCAAACATTTCTGAACATGTGCGGAGAAAGACAAACTGAACATGAGGTTGTTTGCACAAAGGATGCTATTTAAGGTGTGACTCTGGGTACTAGACCAATCAGGGTAAGTTAGGAATAATTATGCAGCTTCAGGGACAGTACAGGTGGGGACTCTGGAAGAGAAGCTCTGGAGATGGGAAATACAAATTCCAAGGGGAGCTAGTTAACACCCTAGGACTAGGAACAATAGGACATTCAAAAACAGAGGAGAAATAAGGGATGTAAAGTAGGAATCTTCCAAGGACAGCAGTAAATTAAATGAGACCCTGAGTACTAACCAATCACAAAGAGACTGGTGGAACTTTAGAATAATTAGGGAAAGAAGGCATATATTCCCTGAAGCTCAACTCTAGTTTGGCTCCCTTGCCCTTCCCTGTCCTGGTTCCACTCTTGCTTGCCTTCCTGTTTGTCTGAGAACTGCTGTCTGAGTCTTCCCGAGTCTTCCCATGGTGTTCTAAAGGTTAGAGCTAAGCGCTGCCACTGCAGCCTGAGATCCATTCCTGGCTCAAAGACTAGGCCTGAAAACTTGAAACAGTATCAGCGCCACCACGGAAGAACTGCAGAATGAAGGAAGGTTGTCTAGGAAAGAACGGTGTTCCGGGATTTGAGGGGAATGGGTAAGATTTCTTCTTTCTCAGGTATAGGAAGGAGCATGCAGTCTAGGGCTGGGATGGTTATAGGTTTATTTACGACTTTGGTAGAACAGTTGCTTTCTTCTGTGTTAGTGATTTGCAATGACCCTACAGTGTTTATCAGACATTGATGCTATTAATATCCTCATAGGGCTATTTCTTTAATAATTAAGCAACCCTTTACCATGGCCCTGAGGAATGAGGTATAGTGGCTTCTAAGGGCAGGGGTCAGGTAATTATTCTTGGTTTCAATTCAACCACACTTTGTGATAATAGCTATTGGTATAATTAAAGATAATTTCAGAAATGATCCAGCATGGAACTCAACAAGAAAGTTGGTTCAGGGTATTTGTAGATGACAATGAAATATCAGATATTAACGTCTTACTAAAGCATCTCATAGATCCTTTAAGTTAGGTAAAGTTCTTGTATCTCTCCCCATGTAGGGATTGCTTTTAGGGAAAGCCACACCTTAGTTTGAAATTTATATTTTACTCAGGAATGACAGTTTCAGAAGAGTTAATATTTTGAACCAAAAAATCAGAGAGAAGAGGTTTCTTATAGAAATTATTTGCAAAAGTAAGTTCCATTGTAAAATGTAAGGATTAATGTGTTAATCAAAGCTTTGTGAACTCTCACATTAAGCGGCTTTCTTATGCTAATTCACTTGTAAATGAAGAATAGAATGATTCTTCCATTATTGAATATCATTTTTAAAGGCCTGATTTAGAAAAATTAAGGATGTCCTTTATGCTTGCAAATGATGCTTAGTTTTAGATGGAGTCTATTTTAGCAAAAAAGTCACCTTATTTTTTCAAGTTGTTCCATATCCATAAGCTTGTATTTAGTTTTATTTAGTCTATGAAACTTATAAAAGAAATATCTGCTCAGGAAAGATATAACACAAAATAACCTTGGGAATTTATTTCCTCACAGTGTCCCATTAAAAGGTCAATGTATAGTAAATGAGGCAAATGTCAATATATTTATACAAGAGATCAAAATGCTGGTTTGGGAAATGCATAGTCAAAATTGTGTTATGGTTTGCTCTTTAGTGCTTCCCTTTGATTTTTAAAAATTTGAATTGTTATGAATATTTAAAAATTAAGAGGTTACATGAGAAAATCTTGAATTCTGGGTTTTTGTGGAAAATGACATGTGACAATACTAGGGCAGCCATAACATTTGGTAGTATGTGCCAGTCTCCCCAAAGGGTCAGATCCACCTATCTTAATGTGTCCTAAATAGGCCTCTTCCCTAGTAGAAGAAAAGATCATTAAGTCCAAAATTTCTGTCCTTTTCTTAATCAGGGAAGCAATTTTTGCTCCCCCTTTTATGACCAAAAATGTATTTTGGGGGATCTCATCTAAATTTATCAGTGAACATATCTTCTTTATCTGAGCAGCTCATCTTTATTGTAAAAGTAAAATAAGGTAATCCCTTTCTTATCTGTCATGTACATTCTTCCTCTCTCTTTCCTTGAGGCACCTAGTACCTTAAATGTGGGAAATATGTTCCTGTTTTTTTTCCCACTATTTTTTAGAGGTTATAGCCATGTAAATTTTCAGTATAGAAAAGGCACAATGTTATTAAATTGATTTTGTCTTTGCTAACCAGTTGATGCTGTTTTGATGACTGATCCAACATAAGAAGAACCTAGAGGGGTATGGGATGATTTCCTGTGCATCCCAATGGGAACAATCCCCTGGAGTTGAATAGAGCTATTGCTAACTAAACTGACATTCCCTCGGTTCATGCCAAATGTTAAGTGCCATGTAACATCATAGCTAGTGCTATTGCTTTTTTTATAACAGAATTGTAAGGAAAGTGATGTATTTTTATAATCTGTCTCTTTCAAAAGTGGGGGATAAAAGGATAAGCTTAGAGTCCTACCATCTTCAACAAAAATATTAGAGACCACTTTTTGCATAAAGCAATAATATTACTACATTTTTACAATGAAATTTATTCTACTTTAAAAATACTGCAAAGATACATTTAAAATCTACACACAAAAGACTGAATGGTGAAAATCTCAATGAACTAATAAAGAACTGAATCTCATTCATTTTATTTTTAGATCATATTGATTTTTGAAGGCTTGTTTTTAATCCAAATGTCATAAATTTAATTATTTTACATATCTTAAGTTTAAAATTGAGTATCTATTGAATATAGCATAAAGTAAGTGTAGTAAACATTTGCATATGTGAATAACACTAACCCTAACAACACATAGCTCAGTTTGTTGAAGAATTACTAGGTATTGGCAGAGCAAGGTATGGGGAGGGGAATTAAGACATTATATTGAAGTTAATTAGAAAATAGTTATTATAAATGCCACCCAATTGTCCATATTTCTCCTGTTGTAGTGAATATTGTCAACATTTGAGAGAGAGCTTCTGAGAAGTACATATAAAGCAGTGATTTATTTTGTGTCTGTTGAGACTTTTTCAATCATTAATTGATAAAGATGACTAAAAAATAATGCAGATGTTTCTCTGATAGTTGATGTCCCTAAATTTGATGTGAAAATGAAGGCCAGTGCATCCATGTCCCAAGATAATGATCCTTACATCAATTTATTGCTTTCAGAAATTCCTTCAAAATGGAAAATTAAAACACATATTAAACTTGTTATTAATATTATGATTTTAATGTTTAATAAAACATCTTTACTTTGCTAAATTAGCACAAATGAATACTTTAGTGTTACCATGAATTTAAATAACTTGATCTGATTAAAGAAATTAACTTACATGTCATTCAAAGAAAAATCTTTGGGGACACTGTAGGGGGCTGAAAAATGGCCTTGAGGGCAGTTAAAATTTAAACTTGGTATTAAAAACCTGGACCCTTAATGTTCCCCTGACTCTGTAGCAAGGTATGCGAGAACCATATTCCTTGTCAATAGTAACCACAAATTTCTTTAGCCAAGTAACATCCAAAGTCATTAAAAGAACTGCTTTGGTCCAGTCAGCATATGGACTTTTTTCCATTGTAAAGTTTCCAAGGAATGTTCTTCTTTATGGTTTTAATGGGGGAGTAGTCAAGAATACAGAAGCTGAAGCTAAAATGCTTCAGTTTCAATCCTTGTTGGGCTATTACTCTTGGCAAATCATGTTACCCCACTTGCCTCAATTACTTTATTCAAAAAGAGGGAATAACTATAACATCTGGTGTATAAAGGTGCTGCTAGGACAACATTACATATATACATATATGTATATGTGTGTATGTATATATTATATATATAATATGATGCATATGCTATTTAGAGCACTTCAGGCTAACAGTAAATAAATACTATATAAACAGCAGCTGTGATTAATAGGAAATTTTCATTTTTCCTATTCTTGTTTCTCTCATCAATATACACTCATAAAATGTGTAATAACCTTACATTTTTTCTCATAAACTACAGACTGCATCTACAACATGCATTCTTCATTTATCAAATGACTATAGGATACATAATAATTCTTCTCTCCACCTATGCATTATCCTTATTTATAACTTAAGTAAAAGAATATTTATTAAAGCACCCTTTTCCTAGCTTCCTTTATAGGTTAAAATGAAGTATAATATTGGGTGGAACAATAAAATCAGGAATGATTTCATCAGATTTGTAACTAAGATTACAATAATAATTCATCGAAGGAAGTTAAGAAAGGATTTACAGAATAGTTAACTTTTGAATTGACACATGTAGTATGAGTAAAATATGTTGGTCTCCTAAGGGTGTGTGGTAGGACATGCATGAAAAGAAGAATAATGTCTGACAAAATAACCTACAACCTAAATAGTAAAATGAGGACATCCTAGAGAAATTTGAAGCGTAGGGTATGAAAGATAACCAAGGCAACAACTAATGTTCCATACAATCCAGTTTTTGTCTAGATTAACTTAACCTCTTGATAAATATCTAGCAAATGATGGGCACATTTTTAGGAATAAAAATTATTTACCTCAATTATTATTGATACATTCAAGCTGTTTAGATTTCAACAAATATTTATGAAGCATACCACAAGAAAGAAAAACAAAACAAAACAGTACTCCTCCAAGAAACAAACCAACCAACAGAACAAGACTCAAATATGATGCACATGATACAACTATCTCTAATATAGACTTTAGACTAATCATGATTAAAATATTATAGGTACTAGTGGAAAAGTTAAATCTCATGCAAGATCAAATGGGTAGCTTCAGCAGAGAGATGGAAATGACAAAAAAAGAATTAATAAAAATGCAAAACACACATACACAGTAAAAACAAAAAATGTTTCTCAGAGGCCTCCATGGTGGTGCAGTGGGTAAAGCAACACATTATGAAGCAAACCGCAGCCACTCCACATGGTGTGGCAGACCTCTCCTGCCTTGACTGCTACTCCCCTCAGCAGTGTATTTCAGTCCATCTGCCTGTTCTGCTCCTTACTCTGTCTCTGGTGAATCCTCTCACCACCCCACACCTCTGGCCTGCACCCCTTTTCTTGTATGCATAAATAAATTCATCTTAAAAAAAGTTTCTAAGTAGGCTTATTTGTAAACTTAACATAGACATATAAGAATCAGTGAGTTGACAAATTCAAAATTTAATTGGAGACTTCAGTACTCTTGCTCAATAATTGAGAGAACTAGATATAATATCTCTAGATACATAAAAAATTACATAAAACTACCAACTGATGTTACCTAATTAATATTTATAAAACTCTCAACCCAGTGAAAGAAATACATGACAATTTAAGCATAACTGAAACATTTTCCAAGATATACTGCATTCATCAGGCTTCAACAAAATTAAAGAGTATGATTCATATAAACTTGAATGATAACAAAAACAAGAGAATAGTAAAAAGAGTATCTTAAAACACCCAAGTATTTAAAAATTAAATACAAATTTTTGAATCACCTATGAGTCAGAGAGAAATCTCAAGGGAAATTAAAAATACTTTAAGCTATAAAACTGAAAATACAGCACATCAAATTTCCGGTATGTTCTAAAACAGGGATTAAAGGGGATTTTACATATTATGAAAGCACAAATTCTCAAATCAGATATCTAAACTTTTATCTATAAAGTTAAAACAAGTAGAAGGAATAATAATGTTAAGACTAGAAAAATAGTAAAATTAAAAATAGAAAAATTGTACTGAAAATCAATTTAATCCAAAGGTAGTTTTTGAAAACAAAAACAAAAAACAAGAGATGGAACAGTTTTAGACAGACTGCACTATTAAATAAGAGAGAAGACACAAGTTATTAATGGGAATAAAAACAGATATAGCATTACAACTTCATATACATGAAAAAGGTAATAAAGGCATATTATGAACAACTCAATACCTATAAACTGATAAATTTAGATGAAAGGGACCTATTCCCTTAAAGACATAATCTACTAAAACTTATTCAAGGAAAAATAATGAATTGAATCACCCTACTTCAATTAAAGTACTGAAGTAACACTTAAAATATTCTAATAAAGTCCACCAAATTAATTTATTGATTAATTAGAGCTTATAGAAGAAATAGCAGCTTTTCCAATTATGTTAACCTTTAGGTAACAGTGAGAAGTATTCAGAACTACCTTACTATTTTGGTCGCTTTCTCTAATTTCAATACACAAATCATTTTAATAATAGACAAGGGAAACAATAAGATAGCATCATAGAATATTTCAATTTTTGTGAAAAGGAGCAGATTATTTGAAGTTTCAAAGTCTTGAGTCTTCCAATTGTTATTTTCTTCTTCAGAATTTTCTTCCCAGTTTTTGATCACTCAGAATTTACTATGATTAGATTTAAAGAGTTGATATTGTCATTGAGGTAAACATATAAATAAGTAAATCGACCATAGTATAGAAAGAGTTACATAGTTGATTTTTAGCAATATACTCCACTGGGGAAAGGAACAACTTTTCCTAAATTGTGGTATAGCAATTATATATCTGAATAAGGAAGAATAAGCCTTGATCCCCACTTCACAACAGATACAAGCATTAAATCATAGTATAATAGCCCTCAAGTGAACATTAAATAAAGTGGTTTTAGAAGAAAGGGTAGAATGCTTTCAAAAGCCTAAATAAGCAAAAATTTTGTAAATAGGGAATAAAAAGTGCTCTATTATACAGTGAATAAAATTGGACTTCATCAAATTAAAAAAATCATTATTGAAAAAATATAAAATAATAAAAGTAAAAAGCAAGTCACACAGCAGGAAAAATTTTCTATAAATGCTATCTGTTCAGACTTCAAGAAGAATACGACAAAACAAAGATAGATGAAATTTTGTTGTTAAAGATTTATTTTATTCATTTATGCATACAAGAACTGAGGTACAGGCCAGTGGTGTGGGGAATAAGAGGATTCACCAGAGAAAGGTTAAGGAGCAAACAGATTTACTGAAATATATTGCTGAGAGGACAGCAGGGGAGACAGGTGAGGTCTGCTGCACCCTGTGAGTTAGCTCCTTGACCAGGAATCGAACTCCTGCCGTAGTGGCTGGGGACAGCTTGATAATGCTTGAGATGTTAACACCTGCACCACCAGGGAGGCCCTAGAATTGAACTTTTAATGGAACACTTAATGTAATATATACTCTTGCTGATTCTCAATGATGCACCACTGACTTATGCAACAACTTGAACAGACATTTTACATAAGAAGGTATATAACTGACCATAGAGACATCACAAACTATCAGAGAAATGCAAATTAAAATTACAGACTTTCTAAAATAAAAAGGGAAATACTAGATGATAATGAACATGTGACGCATGTCTCATGCTTTGCTGATGGAATATTAAAATGGTAGAATAACTTTAGAAACCACCTGGCAATTTCTAATAACGTTAAATATATTCCTCCTTTTATAACACAGCAATTCTTCTCCTTGATATCCTAAAATTGCTTAGATAAATAACATGGCCATAGAAGGATGTACATACCAGAACTTTGAAAGCAACCCAAAGTGCCACCAATATAATGATGAACAGTTAAACAAAGGTGGTATATTATGCAATAAGACATTACATAAGAGAATTGGTGAATAAGAGAAGTGGTGAAGGTTAGAGTCAGGTTAATTGTGTTGAGAAATTAATGAACGAAGAAAGGCTAAAGTCTAATGTAAAATATCCCTTTTCTTTTATGGAATTTTTTTTCTCAGTGGGATAGTATTGCTAACTAAATAACATTTTGGATGCATCTGTGTGCATGTGTGGTTTCACCTTCATTAGAATGTTCTTCTGATATTTTGTGGAGAGGTGAGTCGAGGGGCTATAATTTGACACATCACATAACAGGAGCACATAATAAATATTTTCCTGCATCCTGACCAGCTTTTGAAATAGCTGTATTACATTCAGATAGTTAAAAATGTTAGGAATTAGGTTTACTGAATCTTCACTCCATTTAATACAAAGAATGTTTTCATATACTTTTAATGAACACAGCATTTTCCAAGAAAGCCACCATCATGTAAACTGAAGATGAGGCTTTGTTTGCCAAGAATTTTTCACTGTTCTAGAAACCATAACATTAATAACAATGTTATTATATGAGCAGTATAACACATTTGTATCAATCTGCTTTTGTACTCATTGCATTAACAATATCCCACAGACAAGTACAAGAAGACATTTCACTCCGTAGTCTATATATAGTCCTGTCCAAACATCTTTAAACTTAAATGTATTTTATCAAAAGGTATTTTATTATGTTTGAGTTTTATAGGTTATATGTGTATGCATGTATGTATGCATGTATGTATGCATACACATATAAACACATCTGTATAAAATACAGATTATTATCCATGTAGTTCATTGTAGAATGGAAATTTGGGTGGTAAAATATTTGTGATAAGAAATGTTAGGTTTGATCAAGTCTATAATCACCATTTTGGAAATGTAGAAAGAAAATATGTGATAGTACTATCAAATTGGGAAGTTGAGTAATTCCTAAGGCTATAGACATAGCAAGAGGCAGCAATCGAGATGAAGTTAAATGTACAAATAATATAAGTAGTTATAACTTAAGGGAATTAAATATTATGGTTAGAAATACTAGTTGTTTTAGTACACTTAAAAATAAGACATATCTTGTAACAACTTATCACATATCTGTATCAGAAAGACTTAGCATGTATTTCTGAGTAATTTGTTATTTCTCATATTACCAGTCTTCCCCACTTGACTCTAAGTTCCTTATGTGCAGAGTCCTGCAGTTCAACCACATACATTTCTGAGCAAATAATGTTGACACATGTTCAATGCTCAATGTTCTCATAGTCAATTGCCCATTTAAGTATGGGGCTTGACAAATGCTGGATGCAGAATGCTGATGAGACAGAGAAGGGCCTTGAGCAGATAGAACATACAGCCAATTTGTTATGAATGGTACAGCCAACCTGTCCTCTACCAGCTTCTTTTATCTCTGATTTTAAAATGTCAGAGAGGAGAGTGGGAACCCAGCCAAACATAACAGATGACTTGACTTTGACCTTTGAAACAGTGAATCTTTAAGCAATGGTTTTGACTTGTGGGATAAATTACTCTGGCAATAGAGGATGAATGCCCCATATGCCAGATGAGGTTAAAGTTGTTGTGTTTTGTTATACTATGTTATCGTGGTTGATTTTTCTCTATACCAATGCTTTAGAGCTATTCACATTTTGATCCTTACAGAAACAGCAAGAAATTTCTTTTTTTTTTTTTTAAAGATTTATTTATTTATGCATACAAGCACTGGGGCACAGGCCAGAGGTGTGGGGGGGTGAGAGGATTCACCACAGAGAGCGGGGAGCAGAACAGGCAGATCAACAGAAGTACACTGCTGAGGGGAGCAGCAGGCACAGCAGGAGAGGTCTGCTCACCATGTGGGTCCCCTCCCTGTCCGGCAGCAGGGATCGAACTCGTGCTGCAGTGGCTGCGATTTGCTTCGTAGTGCGTTGCTTAACCCACTGCGCCACCAGGGGAGGCCCAGAAACAGCAAGAAATTTCTTAATCTCTGTTTTTCAGATGAGGAAACTCAAGCAGGAGGTTATATTACGTGAGTAAGATCAGTCAAGATATCAGCAGGTTGAAAATAAACATCAGATTTCCTGAGGTCAATACTTATGTTCCAATAAGGCATGTCATTCAAATATAATTGAGAGAAAATATGTCTGAATATGTTCTGTCGAGATTTTGATTACTTAGTCAGTTTAAATAAAGTAGAAAACTCGGTCAAAACTTTAACTTGAAAACTATTTGTTTTATAATATTATTAATATGAGTAGCACTCACAAAGCACCTTTATAGTTATGTGCAAGTTGTGCTTGACACATGTACTGAAGTTAAAAGATATGAATTCTATTCTAGATTTAACACTAACTCATTTGATGTTGCTTTGATAATTTTTAATGATTTAGATTTCAAATATTGTGTGTGTGTGTGTGTGTTTGTATGAAGAGAAGGCAGACAAGAGACCTCCAAAATACACTGGAGCCATTTATGATGGAAACACATTAGTCTATTATCAATCCATATTGTAAAAATATAGAGGATCAAATTATAGAAAATATCAACATTCTGTCATCTGTTTCTTTCCAGATTGTTTTTTAGCACAATCTGAGGGTTTTAGCACAACCCTCAGTCTGATCTTCATATTTTAGAATTATAAGGCATAAACACCATGAAAAATATCAACACCGTGAAAAAGGAGAGTCTACCTTTATTTTTCCCTGCAAAAAGTGATTTATACTTAGTATGTACTTAAATGTTGATTGTATAAGATGGAAATAAGAAATTCTGAAACTATTTTGGTTAAGATACTTCTGAATTCAAATAGTTAAGAGAACGTCATGTAAACTATTAGTGTGTATGACTACATATTGGAAGTTTCTATACTTAGGAACTGTTCCTGCCATATTGGCACTGCAAAAGATATGATGTAGTCTTTGACTACAATTCTATACACAAAACATGGGAACAACAGCACCAAAATGATTGTCAGAATTTTTCATCCAGAAAGGAATAATGAATATATTGCTGGTCTCCTAAGCATAAGAAGATGGGCCGAAAAATCAACTAAAATCTCTTCGCTGTTTAGTCTGGATATATTGCATATCAAACATCTCCTATTATACTGACCAGTAATATTGAAAAGCAATTTGCAGAATCAAATTAATCTTTAGAGCGATAAAGACAAGGCATTCTATTTACTAATAAAAGATAGAAATGGTGCTAAATAATTAAATAAATGCTCTGAAATTAAAGCAAGAGTTTTCATAGGCAGGACTTATGTTTCTGTTCAAGATAGAGAAACAAGGAACTATTTATTCTGTTGTTTGCTGATCTTGAACTTTTTCATAATTTTATCTTTGAATTTAGTTTTTTTAAAAGTAAAGTCCTAAGGGACAATAGAAAATAGCTGTAAGCAGGAGCTCCATGCAATGAATTTTTTTTAAGGAATATATTTTTTAACAAAACATGTTTTTACTTTTCCTTCATAACACATCATTTTATTTCTAATGACTAGGTAGAAAAATGACCAGAAAAAGCCTTCAGATCTTTCTCCCATATCACACTGCAATTTTAGTTTTAAGATCACCTACACAAAAGGATTTTATTTCAATAATGTAAATGTCTTAGAATTTTCTGAAACAGAATGATTCTTCTTATTACAATGGCAATTTTGCTTGGGGGACAAGGGCCATGCAAAGAATTATTCACCTGTACTCAGTAAATCATTATGAATCAAGTGACTTACATCTTTAGATATAATAAGTAGATTTATTGGCAAAGGCAAAACTACATTTCTGTGGGAGTAAAAAAGGATGATGGAAATCATCAGGGAAATACTAAGGAACAGAAACCTGGCCAACCTATGTACACATCCCATTCTCCCTAATGCTCCTCAATGATGTGCCAAAATGTACTTAAATGTTACACTGTTGTTACAATTGCTGCAAACAGAACATTGAAGCGATAACATAGAATCACAAATTTGTTGATTTTCCCTCTTTTAACAACTGACAAGATCTCTTTGATCGAGTGGGTTCTGTTGACAGAGAGTTTATGCAGCTGATGGAATCCCTTATCTAAAGTTATGAAACAGAAAAATAGTTCATGAAGATTGCTTTGAATGTCAGCATCCCTGTATTATATAAGTTGAGGGATTTGGAACATACAAAAATGTGTGAGATAAAAGATACAATGCAGCATGTGTTCTAAAACATGTTTTTTTACTACTCTTTTACAGTTAAGTAACACATTCTTGAAGCAAACAGTGTTCCCATTAAGAAGTTATGTCACTCCTAAACTGATGTTTCTAATAAAAATAATTTCTATAATATGAATTTCTCATAAAAAACACACATAACCAGTTTAACCTGGTAGTTTTCCCTGTTGATCCAGTCATCGTTCTGGAAAACAGCGTACATTTGGTTCCATACTAATAGATTAGCTGAAAAGTAGACAGAAGAAACACTTTTTTTATGATTTAAAAAGATAATAAGACCTAAGGTGAAACTGTCTGTAGCTTGTTAAAATTCATTAGTTTTAGGAAAAACTAATTATATCAAATTTTAACTGTGTTTTGTAAGGGGATGTTTCTCTTTGCATTCATTAACTTAATTGGCACAGTAGAAGTTTTAAGCCGCATTTCACCTTTGAATATGGGGTTGCAGTTTTAGCAACAGCCTTTCAAAAATAGTAAAATAATTTAGAAGTGCAAGAAGGGTTCTGTTAGAAAGAAAATACAGATATTTTTGAGTAAGAGAAATCTTTATGGTTTGGCAAAATGAGACTTCTTAGAACCAAAGTAACAAATTCTTTATAATCAACTATTTAAGAGTTAAGGTCAGTGACTGCAATAATTTGGGGAGTGAATCCCTTTTAGTGGTATTGTTTTTTTCCTCCCTAATATGTGTCTCATTGGCCTGAATTATTTCCTGCTGGAAAAGCAAGGCATAGGGAATGATAAAAACTCTATATTGCAAATTTAACATTTAAATATTTATTCAGAATGTTTTTTTAATGATTCATAACACTTAATGAGAGAAGACATATAGACACGGTTAGTAAATATTTATGGATTATATATAAAGAATCTTGTGCTAGTCTTTTTTTAACCAAACCTAGAGAATCTTCAGAGAAGAAAATGGGAATATAATAATGGAAGGAATAGTAAACCCCTAAAGTTTTTCACAGTTCTTTAACAGAAGGTCCAAGGGTTGTGATGTAGAAGACTGGAATATGCATGCACTTCGCCTTTATTTGGCTGGTTCTAGAATGACTGTGGGTTATCTTGGGATAATTCACACCTACCTATATTTCCCTTATGATCCAGATTGTTCCTTCTATCACTCAAGGATTCAGTGATGTGGCCAACTGATAATTTTCAAAAAAGCTACTCTTTGTTCACTAGATACTCCATTTTCCAGGAAACCATTGATTACAGAATGGAATTAATATGACAACTGATTGAATTTAACAAGTAGAAAACTGAGTAGCAAATACCAATCAATTCCTTGGCCACTCGTTCTTTATGGGGGAAATTTAGAGTGGGAAAGTCAGGCAGGATGCATTTGTACAGATCCCATTCTCCACTATAGCTATGGTTCCACTTCTTTTCTTTAAAATTGTCTTTAAAGCTTCCATTTCTCTTTAGTCTATGATTACATCTCTTTTTGAAAGGCATTTAAAATAAAAGTAAAATACTTTGGATGATAAATTGCTTGTGGAAAGAAATTGGACTGCATTAATATATCTATTTTTACATGTATTGGGCAAATCTTGTAATCTGCAATAAAATGTCACAAATATCATGGAAACATTATAATATCTGCTATGAAAACATTTCTATACTAAAGTTCACCACAAGAAAAAAAATCTTAAAATAACGACATTTCATTTTATTGACATCTCATAAAAGATGAAAATATGTTGATAGGTGTTCTAGAATATGCACATACTCTACCTTTTTTCATGTAGTCTTTTTTTTAACTGACAGTAGGCATGCTAGGTAATTTTATGGGGTGGTGGAAACTTTCCTTAAGGATTTTCTTGCTCATCATTTAAGCAATCCTGTGTATATTCTTACCCTGTCTAAGTGATTTAAATAAAGATTTACCTTTACTCTCCACACACTATAGTTAAATATTAAGGTTTGGGAATTTTATTTGTTTGCTTTAAACAAAAATAACAGATTCTTCCTAGAAACCAGTAGCTGTCATAACCCAACTATGCCATTTGTAACCTGGTATTCTTTAAAGTAGAAACTCATTGGGTGTGCCGTCACCATCCTAGGAGCTAACATCAATAAAGGCTTACTACTGACAAGGCTTCCCCATTTTATAAACTTATTTAATATTCACAAAGTCCTAGAAATATTCTAGTTATCTTTATTAGAGAGATGACAAACTGGGGATGGGGTGCAGGAAGGAGGGGAACTTTGGTAAATCTTCCAGTGTAGGGTCTGGGATTCAAGTTAGGTAATCAGAGTACAAATACTGTGCTTTTAATCATTTTGCTCTACTTCACCTTTCAACTCTCAACTTATACTGAAACTCTCTTCAGGTGTTACAGGGGAGGAGTTACTTCATATCTACTATCTATTGATCTTATACCTTTTGGGATGCTCCAACAAAATACTAGTCTGAGTCACTTGTAAACAACAGAAACTTATTTTTCACAGTTTGGAGGCCAGGAAGTCCAAGATCATGGTGCCAGTATGATTGCATCCTGGGGACAGTCTTCCTCCCAGTTCATAGCTGCTACATTCACACTGTGTCCTCCACTTGTGGAGAGAGTCCTCAGAAGCATCTTTAATAAGAGCACTAATCCCAGTGAGGAGGGCTTCATCCTCATGACTGAAGCACCTCCTAAAGGCTCCTCTTTCTCATACTGTCTGCAGAGTTTAAGATTTTGACACAGAAATTTTGAGGGGATAGAGAGGTCATAGCATAATTATTATTTTGTCAGTGTTCTTTCTAAGTCAGTTCATCTTTTTGTGTTTCCTGTTCTGCTTGATATTCTGGTGTGGGACTATGGGGAGGCATACACACACACACACACACAAAAATGTTTTAAATTACATTTTCTGTTAATTTATGTGAGAATATGGAGGGAACATTTTTGAAAGACTTACTTGAAAGGATAGGGTAATCCCCACTGATAAATAGATTTTTCAAAGAGAATTTTGAAACAAGTGTTTTGCAATAATAATATTCTGACAAAATCAAGGAATGCCAAATGCTTGCTCAGGCAGGACTTTATAAAGTTGCAATACCTAGTTGACATCAGGACATGTATGATGTAATAGTCAGTACTCATGTCCAGACATTCGATTGTGTTAATGTGATCAAAGAGCATTTGTGCATGGTTTCCAAATACATGGAATAACAATGGTTATTGCAATAACAATCAATGGTTATTGCAAGAATTAAGATGCACTTGAAGTAATTTACGACACAAGTTAGCTACCAAATAAAGTGTATTTTCATATTTAGTACTTGCAGCAATCTTTCTTTTTCATTCAATTTATGATGAATAATTATAAATTGAAGACTGCTCACTAAATGCAGAACAATGTCAAGGGGAGGTAGAAAGGACTTTCTCACATTTTGGTGAGCCCAAATGCTTATTATTAAAGGGAAAGAGCCCAGTTTATAAAGAACATTTTTTTTTTCTTGCCATCTCCAATGTAATATTTTGTGATTTTTTTGAAGCCCTTACTTATTAAAATAATGTTTAAAGTAAGAAATCTAGAATTCCATCAATTTTATGAGTAACATTTTACATAGATACATGAATATGCTTCAGAAACTATTATTCATATTAGCTGTACTAAATTTAAGTCCTTCACAAGGGACATCATGGAAATCTCCCATAAATTTGTGGGAAAACCCTTTCTGCGCTTGGGAAATGTTTCATTATATTCTAGTGTAAGCTAGACAATAAAAAAGATAAGGATCAGAAATAATATCTAAAACTCCTTTTTATTTTCCTATCACTTTCATTTTTGTCTTTCTACCATTTCAGTTTTGTGAAAATTGTCACTCAATGACCATTTGAAAATTATTAAAGGCTTCAAAGCTTTATTGGATTTGGAACTAATGTGATGCCAAAAACATAACTGACAATTGCTTGAGTATTCATTTCTTTCCCAATTCACAGACAATCAAATTCATTCCCACTTTCTGAGACCCAGCCATCATCAGTCACCTTGATCTATCAAAACAGTAAATCTACATAATGGGGAAAATGTAAAAATCCTGGGGTCAGAAAAGATCTCTTGCTACTTGAAAGCTACAGAATATTTTATTAACTTATCAGAGTTACTTGAACTGTGCATTCAGCATAGGTTGGAAAAACTGTGCTTTATCCTACTTCTTAAGGTGAAAAAGGCTTTTTGAGGTTAAAAGATCTTTTTGTACAAACTTTCTTGAAAAAGGTTTCCCACCACCTCACTTGGTAATGTATATGAGCTTGTTTTTAAAATCTATAAAAGAGTAAAAAATAAAGCAATATAGAGTATATAGTAAAGTAACATGGAGTAATATACAATAAATAATAAAAGTATTATATCTTAACCCTGCATTGCACTAATTTCAATCTCCAAATCAGTATGGAAAACAGAATGTCAGTTCTGTTAAGATTTTGCAAGTAAATAAGAAGAATTTTTCACTCATTTATGCCGATCTGCTGTTACAAAAACATAGGATTAGTTGATTTTCCAAAATTCCTTTTTGTTTCTTTTTATAGTAATTGGTAGCCAGTAACCTACAATTTTAAAGTGAACAAGTTGAGGATCTAAGATGCAGAGGGGGAAAAAAAAAGCTTTAAACTAGTTTAGGTTCAGATTTTTCAGGAAGAAAATCATATATTAGCAAAATTAAGACATTCAATTTCAAAAAATAAAGATGTTAGTGCACTTAACACAGCAGGGTTCATCATGCTTTGAAAGAATTTATATTTATTGACTCATGTGTGATAATTATTAAATAGATAAGATTTTCTTATTATGCTCAGTGTTTCATGTCAAAATAAGCCTTATGTTCTTAACATAATTTGGAGTCATTTACAACATTCAGATAGTAGCTTATCAGGCCCTTTTGACATAAACCTCAAACTCATTTAAGTCAACAGAGTCAAATCAAGTTGAAATGTAGTAAAACTGTGCAAGAAAAATGTTTGCATTTGGGAATCACAGTCATGAAGATCATTTAATAGAATTGCTACCAAGAGGCAAAAATAATACCATAAGAAAAAATATTTCATGGGCTTCTTCACAACTGGGCTATTTTAGATTTTTCTTCTAAAAAAATGGGTACAAAAACTTAGTGATACTGTGCCTCTTAGCAAAAAAGTGTATAAAGAGTGGGGGTGGAAACAAAAATGAACCTGCAACTCTAAAATGAGGTCAGCCTCTGTGCAAAAATTTTGAAGAGCTTTATAACTATTTAATATCTCTTTTTAAAGGATAATTTAAAGCAAGAACCTTCTTGAAAGTGGAAGGAATGTGCTAAGTGACCCATCAAATATAAGAGCACAGATATGCAGTGCCCATAAAATAGAGCTGAGGGTTATGTTCCTGTCTCCTTGACAACCTCTTCACTCCTAAGAAGTCTGGGAAGTGTTTACTCTGTCCTCATCAATAACATTCTCGTTCTCTTCCTATGTCTCAGCTCTTCCTTTTCTTGTCTTTAATTCTGCTACTTTGACTTTGTGTAGTTCATTCATTCAAAAGTTATTGTACTCACAACTGTGTGCTAGTCATGGATGTTGTAAGCTGTGGAAGATGCAGTCCTATCACTGAAGAACTTATGCCTTGATTAAGTAGGAAATTAAACAAAAAAATAGGGCCTCCTTGGTGGCGCAAGGGGTTAAGGTGCAGCACTATGAAGCAATCCACAGACACTGCAGCACAAGTTCGATCCCCTACCAAGGAGGTGACACACAGGGTGCAGCAGACTTCTGTCTGACCTGCTGCTCCCCTTAGCAATGTGTTTCAATGGATCTGCCTACTCTGCTCCCTGTTCTCTCTCTGGTGAATCCTCTCACCCCCTGCAACTCTGGCCTGTACCCCAGTTCTTACATGCATAAATAAATAAATCCTTAAAAAATAAACAAAACCCTGGACTCCAATTGCAGGCATATTTTATTGCTGGCTTATAATGTTGGGCATTTATTCACATGCTCTGTGTGTGTCTCTATTGCTCTTTTGTGATTATTTAAGACTTTTACCACTCTTTAGTCTGTTCTTTGTCATTTTATTTGGAATTCATGAACTTTTATATATGTGAAAACAAGTCTAATTTTTAGTTATTGTATCACAGATATTTTCTCCCGGTTTATCATTTGCCTACTTATTTAAGAAAGTCTTTAACATTGTTATCTTTATTTTTTTGTTTTTTTCCCCCATCTACCTTTTGTTTCTTCTCTTTCTCTGTTCTTCGTAGGGAGACTAGTCTAGTTCATTTATGACTGGATGAATTTGATCATACTTCAGCTGATATGTTTTATTATCATTTAGTTATGCCTCTGTTATTTTTAGTGATTGTTAAAACTTTATCTAACTTATCTACTTTCAAATTTATCCCACAATTACATAAACAATGCATGAGCTTTATAATTTATTTATAACATTGTCATATAGCTTTCTTCTACTTCTGCTATACCCCATATTGCATCATTATTTTTAATTAAGCAGCACATTTTAAAGAGATTCAAAAATATAGACACACACATTAACTTGTACTAGACCCTGAGGTCAACCAACATATTTACACTTTCTTATGTTCTTTAATGCAGATTTCAGAATTAGACTTCTTTCTGATGTTGCATTCCTTTAATCTTAAATCTTTAGCTAAATTTAGGTTGCATGTTTAATGGAGAATATTTTTAATCATATCTACCTAAAATGTCATTATCTCACTTTTAGTTTTTAAGTAACAGTTCAATTTATAACAAATAAATTTTGCCCCTCTTAGTACATGTGATTGGCCATCCTTTTTTCTATGTCTTTAGTGTAGGGATTGAGACAAACTGTAAAATTTAAGCTGGATTTGAGTTTTTGTTGTTGCCTTTTTTCCACTTGGTTTATCACAGGCTTAGATTGTATCTCCTGCTACCTTGTGTTGTATAGCAGAGCTTTTGCCTGATAGGTTTTCTAAATGTCAATTCTACTCTCACCTTTGATGTTTATTGAACCCAGGCTTCCGAAAAAGCTTCCCTACACTCTTTATCTTGCTCTATTAGTAGTGTTATTTGTTATTCAATACATAAACCTTGAGGTAGTGGTGGTGCTGGGTGTGTCCTGTTGTCCCCTTTAAGCTTAGCCTTCAGCAGAAAAACTCAGGGTCTATGGGATGAAGCCCCTCAGGGAATCCCTGTCCTAAGTCTGGGAACTCTAATGCTGTAGACCATTAAGAGGAACTGATATGTTCTTTCTAAAGTGGTATCCAACAGCATCCTGTCAGTTTTGCTATTTCAACATTTTCTATGCTTCATTCATAGAACTATTAGAACTTTCATTTTATTTTATCTCATTTGTTGTATTTTGTCTGTTTCAATCATAAGATGAAAAACTCTTTCAGGAACAGACTAAGTTTAGTTTTTGGACTTTCTTATCTGAAATACTTAGTACACGGCCAGATCATAACTGTAACTCAGAAAACATTTAATTGAAATAATAAATGCCTGTTTTTGCTATGTGGCTGTGACCTAAAAAAATCATGATGAATCTGTTACAGGGCAGGGAGAGGAGCACCCAGAAGCCCCAAGCCTGCCCTCTCTGAATGGGTTCTGCCATCCGCCGCATTAAGACAAACATACAA
>JAGFMF010011668.1:14027827-14057804 GCA_019455555.1 Galemys pyrenaicus | reverse complement strand
TCTCTTCTCTGCAGAAATCTTCTTATCCTCAGCTCTACCCACTTAGGGCGGAACCAGGATTTTGGGAACTTCCCCTTTTCCTGGGACCACCCTGTTACAAATTTAGAAAATGTTTAAAAATAAATGGTAATAAAACATTGCATGGCAAAATGAGTAAGGTGCAATAAAAGTAGCTTTTAGAATATGTATGAATATGTGTATTAGGAATGGGCAAGAATCTATGATATATTTTGAGAAGGCATTTAATAGTTAAAACAAAGTATGTTTAATAAGGAAGAAAGAAGGGATCAATCTTTAAAACAGAAAGTATATGTAAGATATGGAAAATCAACAAAGCCAAGTATTTGTTCGTTTACACTGTTAATAAAAATAAATGAACACTTTGAAGCCTGATAAGGGGTTTCCCTGCTGGTCTAGGGATTAAGTCTCAGTTCTAATGGCCTGAGTTTGATCCCTGGCCAGGGACCTGACCCACCTCTCCTATGTCACCCACTGCCCCCTTCAACAGTGTATTTCAGTTAACCTACCTGATCTGCTTCATACTCTGTCTCTGGTGAATCCTCTCATCCCAAGCACCTCTGGCCTTGTTTATGCATAAATAAACAAGAATAAATCTTAAAAAAAAAAGAGAGAGATTTACAAATAGGAAATGAAAATAGAAAAATCACCAAAAATCTTAAAGTCAGAAAAGACATTATAAATTATGTTTTATTACAAATTTGATGACTTAGCTACAATGGACAGATCCCTAAGAAAACAAAAATAACCCACATTAACTCACATAGGAAGAAAAAATAAAAACACTTTTAACTATTGAAGAAATTCTATCTGTAATTACAGAATAGTCCCATAATAAAAATCTCTATTCTGGAATATGGCTGCAGTGAGGAGTTCTCCAAAAACTTATGGAGTATATAAAACACAATTATACAAACTTGACCAGAAAATTAAAAAAGGAGAAAACATTATTCACCTTGATTCACAAGTCTGCCCAAATTTAATGCCAAAGACAACTTAGGTCAATTATTTGCATGAACATAAAAGAAATTACTGACTAAATTTATTCAATTCACAATATACAGAAATATATTTGAGATTCAATTGCGATTATATCAAGAATAGAGGATTTTTTACATATGTTGTTTTTGAAATACATATGAAATTACTCCATGCATTGAACACACTTGTGTAATCAACACACAAATCAAGAAAAAGAAAAGCCCTTGCACCCACAGTGTATGTTCCTGATGTACCCCTTTGCCATTTGGGTTGGTTCCATGGCCAGGGATTGAATTGGTGCTGCAGTGCCTTTGGATAGCATCACAGTGCTGTGACTTAACCCCTTTGACCACCAGGGAGGCCTCTGAACATTCATTTGTAACTTAAAACTACCTGACACTTTTAAACCTAGAAAGTGGATTTTGGAATAGTTGCTTGTTTATTGAATAAATAAAATATATCAAAACACAAGTGTAAAATATTAGATAATGATGACATATTAAAAATAAACCAAAGAAAGTGTGATGTTATAATTCATTTGATAATGCATCAATATTACTTTATGAATTGTGTCAAATGAACCATGCTAAGGCAGGATAATAGCAGGAGAAATAATGTGAGAATATCAGAAGTCTGTACCTCTTTAACATTTTTCTGTTAATCTAAAACTAATATAACAGTTTATTTAAATAATGTATATATAAATTTTATTTAAAAATCAATATGCATCAAAAGTTTCTAAATACAAAGGACATTTATTCTGAAATAATTTTTATAAACCTAGCTGACCCAGGTATAAGTATAAGGTGTCATTAAAAGTAAAAATTCATAAAATTGTTCATAACACACCTCCAAAGATCTGGTTAAACTTGGTCAATATTCATGACACATCATGACAAAAGTCTCTGTTTTTCAGGAAAAAGTAAAATTAATTTTCCATCAAAATTTGGATTAATTCAAATAGATTGTAGCCTTCAATTAGACACACAAAACCATCTTTTATATCATAATTTTTAAATGGGTTTTTAAGATAAGTTGAATTAACATATTTTATTGTTTCTCCTTTGCCTATTTATATGTCAACTGATAGTTTTCTTTCATCAGAATGCTTACGTAATCCAGGGTTAATTGGGCCATAAAATAAAATACAAACCAATGGGGAAAAATTGTTATATTTGAGTGTGAAGTTATTTCTAGCAGGTGTTAGTAGAGAAAATTGTTGGCTAGAGAAAGTTCAAGCACTAATTGAAAAAAGACCTTTTTGTGACATTTATAAAGCATAAATGTTACATAGATTGCAATGAAACTTTAATGAGATGTGTAGCATTACTTCAAAGATTAACAAGCTTACATTACTTTGAACAATGAAAAATATTACCTATGATCCTTAGCCGATGTGGTACAAGTTGCTATATATTTCTTAAATTTTTAATTTGTATTATTCTCTCTTTAAAGATTAAATGTACATACTGTTAACTATCATTAATTTATATAGCTACTACAAAACTATTGGTTCCTACATAAAATATAGAACATTATATTTATAAACATGACAAAACATAATTAGTTATTATGTGTATGTGTGAAAGTTTGGTGGAGCTTGCTTCTCAGAACAAGCCAGAAATTCTACTGTGTTTCTTGGGTGACTGATAATAGAGACTTAAGAAAAATTTGATTGCCTGCCAACTTCCTTATTTCCTAAGCATCAATGAAACTCCTGCAATATCTTAAATATACTTACTATTTCACCTCCTTAATAGCACTGTGGGTATTTAACCCATATTTTAAAAACTATGCTGGTAATAGATCTCCTTGTCTATTATCTGAACTGCTATTAGAGCCTCTTTCAGGTTTTCATAACTGTATTTTCCCTCATCAGTAAACTGCAAGTCTATCTACTTAATACGTGCATGGTTTTGCTCAAATTATAGAAATTTTATGAATGTTATTTTTTCCGCAGATGTAAATAACATATTTCACTTCCAACACAATTAGGGCTAGAATCCAAGCACCAAGGGCATTGACTGACATTCAACAAATGATACTTTCTATACACCATATTTCTAAAGCTGAACTCTTGAAGGCTCTTAGAATACCTTAGTGATTTCATGTGACCTAAATAAAACCTTGGGCCTCCCTGGTGCACAAGGGTTTAAGGCACACAACTAAGAAGCTGTCTGTAACCACCTGTAGCACGAATTCGATTCCCAGCAAGGGAGGTGTCACACATGGCTCAGCATACCTCTCCTGTCTAGCCAGCTACTCCCCTCAGTAGTGTATTTCTGTCTATCTACCTGTTATGTGCCCCTCTCTGTCTTTGGTGGGTCCTCTCACCCCCCATACCTCTGTCCTATACCCCAAGTCTCGTATGCATAATTAAATAAATATTAAAAGAAAACTCTTATACTGATATTCACTGTTCATTATCAGTAATTATCCCTTTCTAACTTTTTTCTCACTACAACCTCATCATATTACTTATGGTTTGCAGATCATAGCATGTGCTAAATGCCTTGTACATTCAGAGACATCCTCAAATCTGCCTGGAATTTCATCTTTCTCATCCTGATAAAATTCTACTTATTCTTCAAGGTTTACTTACATTTCCCCTTTTTAAAAACAATCTTTGATCTCTATATTATAATGAAAACCTTTATCTCCCCACAAAATTTAGTTTATTCATTTTGATTTGATCAAAATCTCCACTTCTCTGCTATACAACACACCTAATAACTTCTTAAAACTTAAGAAGAGTGAATAATTTTTATTGTGAAAAATATTTAAATTTTATATAGACATAATATTTATAACATGAATAAATGTTATTTACTGATAATAACACCAGACTTTATAGTGATATGTTCTTACTGTATAATATTTGTAACTTTTCACTCAGTCATTCACATGTTTAAAATATGCATTGGCAATGTAAAGTAAGACGTGAATGCAATCTCTTTTGCAAAATCTAGTTTATAATATAGATAAAACAATTCACTTCCCAATATGAGATTCAATATAGGTTTCTTCAACTTTTGCTATAACTCCTGAAATATGATAAATAGCATGGAAAGCAAGAAAAATATCTAGTTCATGCATGGAAATAATAGAATGACTTGTGTTGTTCTTTGCGGAATAGCAAGCACTTCACCAGTGAGCACCTTTTATGTAGACAAGAACATTAATCTGTTGGTGGTACATAGTTTTTGCTTTTTGCTTTAATTATATTTATGACAATTTCTGATACACGTATGATTATAATAAAGAAGATAAATGATTCATACCTCCCATAACTAAATAATGTGAAAAGGAGGCCTACTTCTGCCTGACTTCATATTTTAAAGAAATTCATATTAATCAACTTGTCTATTATCTATATTGAAAGACTAAAATAGAGGCCTCCCTGGTGGTCTAAGTATCAAGTCTTAGCATTATCACTGCCTTGAGGCCGGCATTAAAACAAAGACCATCTATTCGTCAAAGACTAAAACCTAATCAAAAACTTAGAAAGATACTTGTATTGTCTTGCATATATACTTATATCCCCAAATATTTATCTTTGATAGATTATTATCTATAATACATATACATCTTTGATGTCATATATATTATATGTCTATTTAAAAATAATTCATAAAGGAGGTAAAAAAAAAGATAAATAGAATAGTCTCACAGTTACTTCTAAGAAGAGACTATATGAATGTCTGTCACCCAAAACATTTTAAAAATTTATTGGAAAATTGATATTAAAATACAATAAAATATAGTTTCATTACTAAAATGGCTAAAAATAAGCCAAAACTGTAAAGTTTCTATGAGGATGTACAGAAGCAAATAGTGATGGTAGGACCATAAATTAGGACAATCACATTGGACAACATAGTGTCATATAATAAAGCTGAAGGTGTGAAGATATACTTTAGCCCCACAATCCATCCTAGGAGAAAAGTTTTTCCTGGAGATAACTTCAAAATGTGTAGTAGAAGACATAAAGAATATTCACAATGACTTTATTTATAAAAACAAAGCAAAATAACAATTGTTTATAAAAACAATTGCCTCTTTCAAAAGTAGAATTTTTAACCAATCATTCTGGGGTTAACTAGTTAATACTGCAAAGGTGATCTACATGACAACCTCTTCTCCCCATTCCACTACCACTACCCTTCCCTCAAAGGGAAGGTTTTGAAGTAACCTTTTCTTTGCTAATTACCTTGTCTATGCTCTTTCTGATTATAAAAGCCTTCCATTTTGTACAGTCTCTTGCAGTATTTCTACTTGCTTGCTGGTATACTGCCTGATTTATCAATCTTTTAATAAAGACAGTTAGATCTTTAAAATTACCTCAGTTAGATTTTATTTAATAAAACTATATATTATGAATATAATATACATAAATTATAAAATGTATTTATAAGTTTCAGCACATTTATAATTAATATACTATACTTATGGAATATTTAGTTTGTAACATGTTGAGATGTATACTAAATATAATTATATATGAATATTAAATCTATATTTAATTATAATGGTTAGAATGAAGAAAAATGGCATAGTATTATTAACCTTTCAGCAAAAATCTAAACATATATTATTCTTTGTTAAATAAGCTAACTTGAAATATTCTCTGAACGAAAGGTTTTAGAAATTTTATCACAAAAACTCTATTTTTGAAAGTAGCAATCTTGAATGAAGTATTTTAGCAAAAGAAAGAAATTGCCTACATAAGAAATACTGAGTAATGGGGATTACGTATGAATGAAAAATAGTACAATTTGTTGCAAAATTAATGAAGTAGAATTCTATGTAGATAAATGAATAATTTTCTTTTTCATAAACTAAGTAAATTACTAATGTTTATAACAGAAGTAAGAAATATAACAAGTTAGTCAAAAGAATGCTAATGAAATACCACAAAAAAACAGTGTGATTTCCTAGTGTCATTGTACATTTTATTATTTACAATGTAGAATGGAAGGACATGTGTTAAATTTCTTAGTGTGGATATCTGTTGAGATAAAATCAGAGGAGCAATTAGGAAAAAAAAATGGAAGGAGGGTAACACAGGAGTAAAAGACAAAGAAAAGCAAAGGAGAAGCCTCTAGGTTGCCCATAAAGATGGACAATATGACTAACTCAACCATGTGTACCTTGCGTTGAAAAAATTACTGGGATAATAGACCTATGACAATGGACAGGAACTGAACAGTGAAAAAAGAAACTGAGCTCAGATGGAAAATAGACTAGATGATGAAAAGCTTTGGATACCTTTAGGCAACTCGGATTCTGTGGCGATTTTTTAAGGTCAACAAAACTTTTATTTTAATAAAAATCACTCCTTTGTGAGGTGGAGAAAGACATGCAAATATGAAGAGGACCAAGGGCAAAACCCAAGGAGGGACATATTTAAAGGCTATATGGAAGCGGAAGAAGTTTTGAAGCAAAGATGTGAGTTTGAAGGTCAGAATGAGTGGGGGCTATCAGAATCTCCTAAACAGAGAGGTCTGTTTTCCTGCTGATTGAAAGCCAATGATAAAACTGCCAGTTTAGTCTGGCCTGACAATGGAAAAAGGAAGGACTCAAAAGTACCTTCCTTATTGTGTTAGTAGGCAGACTGAGAAGTAAGTACCCGAAAAGGGGTCTAAAGAGCTCTGAAGGGCTCTGGTCTTCCATGCACACAAAGGCAAAGCAAACTCATAGTGTGAAAGAACTCTATTAGTGTGCATAGAGAGAAAAGAGATGGATAGTTTCCTTATAAAACACTCAAAGTTACCCAACCCCTCCTGAGCAAATGCCCAGCCAAATATGGCTGGCCCAGTGCAGGACTTTTGAGGTCTGAAATCCTGCCACAAAGCTAAGACATCTTCTGGCGGGGAACCATAAGAAAGGGGTGATAGGTGTGAGAGGGGTGAAAGGGGCAAAAGGGGCCAGGTAAATCTGGGATGAAATTAGCAAAATCAAAGTACAAATGAAGATAACAGTTGCCATTGTCAATCTCCCCATGTGTTTCTCATGCTCATGTCTTTGGGTCTTTTCCAAGCATGTCTACATGTTTGTGCCTGACTGTCTCCTCCAAATACCCCAAGTCTTTATGCAAGTCTAAAACTAAGAAGCAAGTGTACCCTTCTCATGTCTCTCCTCTCTGTGTGTCCTCTCAGATCTGTGTCTCTCTCTAGAGCTCATCTGCCTTCTCTATTACATTGCTTGACTTTGCCACCCAAGTCTACCCGTAGTTAAGTAACAGGTACCTGTCCCTTTTATGGAGATATCTCTGTTACACCTGAATAATGTGGTGGTAGAAGAGTTTGGGGCAGGGGTATTTACATGTTCCTCATTTACTGAATGGGGAGTATGTCTTGAATGCACTTTTCGCATTACATACCTGTACACAGGTCGCATGTCTCATTATAATGTTAAGTCTCCAGCCCTGAGTATAACTTTTAGCATTATAATAAAGCAAAGGCTGCCCTTAGGTTACTCCAGTACATCTTTTTTCAAGAGAACTAATTTGGACCAGTTATCTCAAGCTTTCAGCTATTTCATTTGTCAGCATTCCCTTCCTGCAGGAGAACAAAGATGAGTAAAGATGAATCTTGTCTTACCCTAGATGACTCTAGAAGAAACAGGAAACAGGATGACTTCTACTGCGCCAATGGGGGTGTCTGCTAGGCAGAGAATGATCAATAGTGCCCAATACCTCAGCGACCTGAGGCTTGTTTTCATACCCTGGGACTTTGAAATTAGGAGGTTATGAATGAATTTGAATTTACCCACTTCAGTTGTATTTATGTACTTGGTGTTGAAGCCTTATTTTGTGATTCATTTGTAAATGCATTTTCAGAAGTCACCAAAATAAATAGATTGAATTTAATTTTATCTGAAGGTAAGAGATAGGGAGAAAGTGACTCAGGGATAAAGCAAGTTGAAGACTTGTTTTGTTTGGTTTTTAATAGAACTTCCTAATTCATATTCTCAGAGTATATTTAAAAAAAATCCTCTGAAGCACTTATTGTGTTTCTTTTGCTAATGATAAATTTAACTACATTATCTATGACTCTAATCTCAACTAGTTGATGAGTTCTTGGAGCACAGAAATGATATTTTATTCATTATTTTAGTCCTTATAGTTTGTAATTTCTTCATGCATAAGAAATGAGACTTTAATAAAATTTGATTCAGCAGTAAGTAGTATTTCATCTTTCAAATGATGCTCAAATATTTTATCTTAAATACCAAATCTTGTCAGAAGTACAATGTAAAATGCCCCAAGTATGTCTTTCTAATGAGATGTAGTGATGTACAGAGTCATGGTTTTGAAGTGTGGTCCCCAGGCCAAAGCATCAGCATTTTTGGGAACATGTTAGAAATGCATCTGCTGAGGCTACACCTAGCCCTACTGACTAGAACTCTGGGGCAGTTTCTGTTTGTACACACTCTCCAATTGATTCTTATTGTCCTAATATTTAGAACCATTGATGAGGAGAATCAGGAACACCCTTGCTTGCATTTAAGAAAATATTTTTCCCCATTGCTCTTTTATCACTTCCAGACCATGAGCAGTCATTGTGTTGTTAGTTATCCCAGAATGCAGTTTCCTTAAGCAAGGTGCTTGAGGTTATCTTCAAGAATCATTATGAGAAATGAATGACACTGACAAATTGGTGAAAACTCATAGCCTATCATTCAATATGATGTCAGTATTTCAAAAATGCAGACTTTTCAATTTAATATAAAATATGTTGCTATTATATAATCATTAGTGCACAGTCTATGACCCTGGGATTCCCAAACTCATACATTTAAAAGGGGTCTGGTTATCTGTATACTCAGAGAAAGCGTAGACATATGAAAGGACTTTAATAAAATTACCATGCATAGAAAGGAAGAGAAGAAAGGATTACTTCCCAGTACACAAAAGTTACCTATCCTTTGTGGTCCATATCTACTAAGGAAGGTTGAGCCCAAACAGGGGCACTAAGACCTGATTTTTGCCACAGTCTTAAGGCATTTCTATGGAGAATCATAAGAAGGGGCAATGGGGCCAAGTAAGTGTGAAATGAAAGGAGCAAAATCAAAGTATAAATCAATGGCTGCCTCCCTAGTCTCTCTTTCAAGAGTCTCTACATGTATGTCCTCCACTTTCCCCAAGTCCCAAGTGCAAGTCCAAAGGTGATAAGCAAGTAAGCCCTTCTCTACGTGTCTCCACTGCTACGTTATGTAGCTTCACTTGGCTGGCCAGCTCTGCCCATCATTAAGTGGAACAGGGAACATGATATTTCCCCTTTTAATGGAGATGCATGTTATGTAATTTTGTTTTCTTAGAGAAACCTAGAAATAACACAACCTAAAAGTAGGGAATGGGAATTGATAGCAACTGTGTACTTTTATTTGACAATTGTCTTACATGTTTTTTCAAGCAGTCATGGAGATTTAAAACAAGGCTTGTCTCCAAAGTCTGTTATTTTTAGCATCACTACAGTTACCTCTGTGCCAGGAATGGTTCATTATTTGCAAAAACAAGCAATGGAAAGCAAAAGAAAAAAAGGGGTGTGGGTTGTAAGAAATTCCAAATTTTCCCTTCAAAGCTGCACATCTTTTTTATATTTTAAACTGGGAGAGGGGGGAGGTGGTACACTATAGCAAATGCTTTAATGGTCAAATTCTAAATAAGGGCGATTTCTCATATTTGCAGAAAATAGGCACTAATGCTTGTTTGCCCTGTAAATGCTTTTTATCATCTGTGCAGAAATGGAAAGATAAAAGGATCAATCACAGGGAAAGGCATGCATTTTTCAGGGCTTTGTCTTGTTCTATTGTTCAGCTTTAGCGAGGGTATTAAAACAGTTTCCTATAAACAGCACTTATTCATACTGCTCACACTTTCATGTGTCCCCCCACTCCATTTCCTATCTTTAAATGCAAGGTCAGCTCTACCTATTATGAAGAAAACCGTTTTGAAATCATACCTCCCCCTTTCTTTCATTCTTCAAATATATCTCTGAGCCCTGTTCTTGAATTGACATACATTTAAAAACAATTCAATCATGAATTGATCAGCTGATCCAGTGACACACAGACACAGCTTGCTCTTGCCATTGTTTCTTTGTTGCTTATGGGCCTTTGTTTGAATCCTGCAGCATCAGCCCTGGCTGCAATAATTGATTGACTGAGCTATGCCACGGGGCACAAGATAACAAAGGAAGAAAAATATGAACAGTTAGTGAAAGAAGGCCAGGGAAAAGACAGAAATAAATATACTGAACCCAAATATTGCAGTGTTGGTGGAATCCTAACCAAGGCAAGATAAACCAGGTGACTGTATCTTTATTTTCATATTTGGGAGGTGACTTCAAGGAGAGACATTCTGTTCCAAAAGCCAAGCCTTCAAATGATCATTTCCTAAGCTAATGGGACAAACACACCCACACATAGATAAATTCTAAGCTTAAATAGCCTTCTACTTTGAATTGCTTAGGTAATATGGTAATAAATATTTTTGGAGAAGTCTACACAGATAATAGTCATCAAATCAATAATACAGAGTGGCTACATCTGGAAACATTAGCATATAAATCCATTTGTGTGAACAATTCAGAACTCAGCATTTAGCCTTTCCCATTAATTTGAATAAAACCCAATAAAATTCCTAAACTTTATGACATTTTTATATACATAAGGAACTCACAGCCTTTTAGATTTTCAGAGTGGGAAAGGACATTAAAGGTCAGATAATCCAATAACCTTGTAATGAGTTGTTTGGGGAAAACAACATTATCATGTCCATTGTAAACTCACATACAATTGGTAATTTAGGCAGAAACTCAGCATCTGGGGCACTTTAATTTAGACAAATCCTGTAGCTAGTTTCAGACAAAATTATTTAGTCAGTGAAAAAGATATTTTGAGCCAGGTGCCTTCTGCAGGAGCACACAGTGCTTATTTTATATTAGATGCATATTTTCTTAAATTTTTTTTATAAAATGTCCTTGTTTATACTTAAGTGCTTATGCATCTTTGGGCATCTTTTTTCTTCCCTCCCTCATGTCATTCATCCTTTTTTTGACCTTCATCATTTGTTTTCTCATTCTTTCTTTCTATTGTTACAGGGAAGGGTGAGTGGTGCCCCAGGAACCCCAAACCTCCCTGCATAAATACAAGCATACTCTTACTCATAGTGTTTAAGTCTTTCAATAGAAAATAACTCGAATATAATTAGTGTGCAATGAAGAGAAGGGAAAGAACAGGTAAAATAGTTTCCAATTGAACATCCAAAATTACCCACCCCCTGATGTGTAAAGGCCCACCCAAACAGGTTTAGCCAAAAGGACTGCTGAGCCCAAAAGCTTCCCACAGACTAAGGCACCTTCTGGTTGGGACCCATAGGGAAGGGGCAGACAAGTCTGGAAGGAAAAGAGTAAAATCAAAATCAAGATAAAGGTGGCCATACCAACTTCCCCCATGGTCTCTCACCTACATCTCTCTCATCTACATCTTTCTAGAGCGCTCAAGTCCTTGCTAAAAGTCTAAATAGAGAAGCAAGTTCAGCTTGTTCACAGCTTCTTCTCCTCTCTGCTCCATGTGCCTCCTCCATTTCTTCCTCTTCCCCTTCTTCCCAGTCTTCTCCTTGCTACTCAACAACACCCTTCCTTAGGGTGAGACAGTGAATCTGGAACCTCCCACTTCCCTGGGGATTGCCCTGTCTCAATGAGGCCTGCATCAAATAAGGCAAGTCAGGAATAAGTAGGCAGTTTTAGGGAAAGGACAGGTGGGGCCCCGGAAAAGTTAAGCTTGAGAAGTAAGGTTAACAAATGGGAAGGGAAGATCCAGAGACGGAAAATACAAAATTCTAAAGAAAGCTATTAACACTCTAGAACTAGGAATAAAGGAGAATTCTAAAACAAAGAATCTCGAGATGATGAATGTAAAATTCAAAGACTCTAGGCACTGAAGATTCCAGGTACAGTAGTAGGTTAAGTGAGACCACGAAGAAATAATCAATCACAGAAAGACTAGTGGAATTTTAGAATAATGAAGGAAAGAAGTACATATTCCCAAAGCAAGACACCATCATGAATCTCTGTGTCTCTCCCAGGTACTGAGAGTCTTTATTCTACCTTTTTTTTCCTAAATAAACTTTCCTTTCCAAGACAAAGTCTGCTTCTCTTTGCTTAATTATCTGAAAAGTCTGTGAATTCCTTTTATTGGCTTCATGAGACGAAAACCCGTGGTGAAAACGAAGGTGAAATGTGGTAAGAGCAGCAGCTGTGATCACGGTAACCTCGCACATGGGCATCACCACTATGAGATGAAAAACTAGTTAAAGGCTAATTACAGAACCCATGCTGGGAATTGCTTAGAAATACACCTACTAAATATGACGCTGAGGAGAGAGTATGCTTCAGGCAGGACTGTTCTACATAAGAGTTTAACAGGTCTGTGTATAGGTAAGCATATAGTGGAGATAAAGAAGAGGACCTCAGCAACTGCTTTGAAATATCCAACTGTGCGGAAACCCTTGGGATTACAATAGTTGCACATCTTTATTATCAGTGATATTTCAATTTGTAAATGTTTGCTATAATATAAAGCCTTTCTATTTTCTCAAGATTCATAAAGTATACTCACAAGAAATCATCTTGTGTTAAGTGGAGTTGAATGAAGATAAAACAAATAAACCAAAAGTTGTGTTTCAGTTCTGAATTTTAAAAAAAGTACAGAAAGAAAAAACACAGATAATGAGAAATAATTAAGATCAAGATTTCAGCAGAAATGCAGATAATAGCATATATATTTTCAGGAAAATGGCTAAACTTTGTTGTGCACTTCCACATCTTTCTTCTTTACAGAGAGGAGTGATTATTTTCTCCTATCCTGCAATGAAAATAATAGAAACACAAAAAATTATGTTATTTATAGAAACATACAAAATTTTCTGGGAACTTATGCCGCTAATCTTTAAAGAGCAAAGTTAGAAATCAAAGGCTCAATCATTTATAGTGCGTTGCTTAACCCACTACACCACCAGGGAGACCCTTTAGGCTCAATCATTTATGTAGGAATATGCTGTCTCAAGGTGAAATCAGTCTTTTCATGTGACAAAAAAATTTAACAATAAGTACCCAGGTTTTGTGTCTGCAGTGCACTCATGAGGAAGGAAATAGTTAAATCGTAATGCACATTGCCTTTCTCTAACATCAGAACGTATTTAGGTCAGGGTAACTTAGAACTAGAAACCCCTCCTATCAAGTAATTACCTTCTAAATGTCAACGACTCACTATTCCTACCTATAAACCAAATTCAATCTTGTGTTCATCCCAATAGCTTTCACAGAGTAAAATTTCTTGGATTGCTTCCTGGGTTCTAATCCTCACTTTGATTATCTAATAAACTCTTTGTTTTATTGTTGAGGCTTTTTTTTTTTTTTAGTTAACGCTTTCATAAAGGTACAAAGCTAAAAAAGATTTGTGAAAGAAATTTGAACAGGGAATCTGATATTAAACTTAGAAAATACATAGGTTCTGGTGATTGTTGACAGATAGATCTGTTAAATAACTATTTTTCCCCAAATAAAATACCTGGGTTACTCAGGCTTCAAAAAATTATGATTACTATATTCTTGTATATGTGGGGTTATTTTGGTGTATTCACTTTCATTTTTTATTTTAAAATTATTTATTTAATTGTAATAACATCGGTTTACATTATTGTTGGTATGTTGGAAGTGTAAGATCCTTCCCCTTTCCAGCATCACCAGTACAGTGCACCTGTAGCAGAGGTATTTCCGTAAAAGGGAGTGGTGTCATGTTGTCTGCCCCCACTTGCACACAGGAACTTTGGATTAGCATTTGGGAACTCTGGGCAGAGCTGAGCAGCTGTACATGGAAGGTCTGAGGAATATTGACCAGAGCTCATGCAAAACTGAGAATAGTACCTGTTCTCAACAACCAGGGTGGAAAATCTTTACAATTCATGGGACATTGGCAAGAATATTAAAAAGGATTTTCTCTTCTGGGAGTGAATAATTAGTCTTAGTCTAAATGCTTCTTTGTTAAAGCTTACTAAGATCAAACTTTTTAAAAGTAGATTAACTGTATTCTAAGACAAAATGCAAAAATATTTTGGGAAATAAAAGAGTGACCATAAAAGTAAAAGGCATAATAGCTAGCAGACAAAACATATATCAGCATGCAGGAAAAAGACATTTAAAAAGATATTTTTTGTGTATTTAATATTTTCAAAAATCTTGAGGACATACTAAATATATTAAGGAGCGACATAGAAATGTTAAAGTATGGGGCCTCCCTGGTGGCGCAGTGGGTTAAGCAACGCACTATGAAGCAAACAGCAGCCACTGCAGCACGAGTTCGATCCCTGCTGCCGGCCAGGGAGGGGACCCACATGGCACGGCGGACCTCTCCTGCTGTGCCCGCTGCTGCCCTCAGCAGTGTACTTCTGTTGATATGCCTGTTCTGTTCCCCGCTCTCTGTGGTGAATCCTCTCACCCCCCCACCTCTGGCCTGTACCCCAGTGCTTATATGCATAAATAAATAAATCTTAAAAAAAAAAAAAGAAATGTTAAAGTATTACAAATCAAATTTCTATCAGTGTAAACTATAATGTTTTTTGAAGAAAAATATTCTCTGGTCACATTTTAGTGGGAAATCATAAATTGCAGAAGAAACATTAGTGAAGTGTGAAGACAAGGCAACAGAAACAATCCACAAGGAAATACACATGCACACTCAATAATTAAAGAACAAAAAGACAAAGAGTGCATCAGAGAATTGTACAACAAATACAATTATACATCATTTAACAACCTTTTGGTCAAGGATAGACAGGATATATGACAGTGGTCCCAAAAAACTATTATATAGCTCAAGCATGTGGTAGGTTATACCATATAGGGCTGTATAATTCCTCTTTATGACAACCACACAATATCAAAATCACCTAATGATGTAGTTCTGAGACCAGATGTCTGTTGTTATCAATGATTGACTATAAATATAATTGAAATCCTCAAGAAAGTATTAGCAAGAGAACTATTTGAAAATAAAAAGTAGGTCACAATTTTCCAATTTTGATGCAAACTAGAAATCTACAAATTCAAGAACTTCAGTGATTCCTAATCATGAAGTATACAAGGAACAGTATGATCAAATTCCTAAAAGCCCAGTAAAAATATGTTTAAAAATAAATCTCTCACAGGGGCAAGGAAAAAAGAGCTATCATATAAAGAAGAACAAAGATAAGAATGACAAATGGTTTCTTCTTTGAAGTAATACAAGCAATATATGAAAGCAAGATTGTGCAATATTTAAACTATTAGCAGAAAAAAATCAACTTAGAATACTATACCTAGTCAAATTGTCTTTCAAATATGAAAAATAAATAAAATCTTTTTCAGGAAAAAAAAATCTGTTAGAATTCATCACAAGCTAACTTGAAGAGACATTAAAGAAAAACCTTTAAAACAAAGAAAAATTATAGCTAATAGAACCACACCAATAACAGAGGAATAAAGAGTACTGGAAGGAGAATACTCATTACATACTATACATGTATTAAAAATAAAATACAGGAATTTTAGAAAAACATTTGCTAAGATATAAAAACTTTAAAACAATTAATATAAACCATAAAATTTCATTCAAGAAGAATTTAGTAATCTGTATCTATAATAGACATTACATTTATAGTTTAAAATATTAAACCTGAAAGTAAATTTTAAAAAATTTCATTCAGATTCCTAGTCTATTTTAGGAAAACAGTGTCAGTTCTATCCAAATTTTTCTGAACAATTTGAAAAGGAAGCAGTAAAATACAATTCACTTTATGAAACCTGCATGATTCTTATACCAAAACCAAATAGATATATTTAAAAAAAATGTATAGAGCAATGTCCCTCATGTAAAACCCTCAATAAAATTTTAGGTAACATAATTCCATAATATTTAAAAAATATAATGTTTGATACTTTAGTTGATTTTATCTCAAGCATGCATGGATGGTTGATCATTTTAAAATAAATAATTGCAATTTCCTATGTTAACAAATTAAAAAAAGAAAAGCCATACAATTATCTCAAGAAACAAAAAGTAGAGGATTTTTAGATATAAAATATAAGGGAAAACCATTTAATGTTTAAAAGATGTTTTAACAAGCTTATCATAGAATGAAAGTTTCTTAACCTAATAAAGTAACTCAAACAATCTTACAACTAACACCATATTTAATGATGAAATACTAATAGCTTTACTCTTAAAATTAGGAAGAAACCAAAAACTAGTCTCTCCAATTGTTTTTAACATTGTATTGAAGCGTCTAGTCAGCAAAGATACATATACAGATATAAACAGATATTCAAATAGCATAAATACTTACGAACTTTAACACTGTTATAAATTGGACAGTGCAAATTGAAAACACAATGAGATGTCACTATGTACATCTCTATCAGAATGCATCTCCAAAAAAGGCTGATGAAATTGTGACAGAAATCAGAAGTTAGCTATGTATGGGTGAACACAGAGAAGTGAGAGGAAAAATTAAAAGGGCCATGAGGGTATGTGATGGAGATGGACATGAAAAAACTTTTGAGGACCACGTCTATATTTATTTTTTTACTACAGTGTGGTTTCACAAGTACGTCCATAGGTCAAAGCTTCACCAAATACCTCTCCCTCTTATCTAGCATATTCATTAAAATTTTATCTTATACTTTAATAGGAGTATAAGAATGCATTTTATGCATCTTAGTAGGATAATTAATTTGTAACCCAGGAAAACATACCTGGAGATAGATGATAGATAGATAGATAGATAGATAGATAGATAGATAGATAGATAGATAGAGATAGAGGAGGTATACCATATTTATTTATAATAGAAAGAAGGAAAATTGACCCAGAAAAAAATTAGCTAAAATAGCTTTTTTATTATTGTTTATATTTTTTATTCTTAATTTAATAGTGTTTTCCATTGTCTATTGTAGAAGATATCATTAATAAAGAAAGAAAAATCTTTAGAATATATAAACAATTAGGAAGCACGAGAATAACTGTCCACAGCTGCAAGTCACTCTGAAAATTTAAATGTTTATGCTGTTAGGATAATTGGTTAGAGTAAATAACCAATCTACTGCTATTACTTACCTAAAGAAGTGAACATATTTGTCTTATGAATTAGACATGTATGCATGCACATGTTCATATACAGAGAGTATACACATGTATGTGTTGGATATACATGTGCATATAAAATATCTATATATAGAAAATCTATGTACATTTTGTATATATGTGTCATATTTTTCACTGCATTTGAGTACAAATTCTTACAGTATCAATAGACATGTACATATCTGTATATTCATAAATGTATACATATATATGCCATGTTTTGTGTATGCTAAACTACTAAGAGTTTTCATTTATTGTCTACAGTCATTTAAATTGTTCATGAATTGTTTTTAACGACATAGAAAAGTATAAAGTTAGAAGCCAATGGTAGGGTTAAAGAGGTAAATGTGAATTGATACATGTGGACTTGGTCAATGCAAATTTTGCAAGCTGCACATAAATTTTGTAGACCTAATGATTTTTGAAAACCATTTCCAAGGCTGTTTATGTCTCATGTGGAAATCTAAATGGGATCTTACAGGAACTGGATTAAAGAATTTAGCTCTTGTCAAATATTGCTGGTCTCTGCTTTTTAATTTTTTTTTCTGCTCTTGCCTTTAATACATGCTTAGCCTTAGTAGGCCAAAAGTAGAACTCTCTAGCTAACATTTTTTTTTTCTTCCTATTGTGCAAAGGAATTCTTCTTTAATGCTTACATGGTTATTTGAGTTTTGCAGTAGAATGCTGTGCACTGCAGTTTTGCTTTGAAATGGATGATCTTTTTTTTTGTTTCAAGGTAAACAATTTTCTGCAGTGTTTTTGTTGCACATTGTAAGAAGCCATCCTTTGCTAGGATGTAGAAGGGATTTGTTTTTAATCACTGCTGTGAACATCTTGCTATTTGATCAGCAATGCTTCCTCTTTTTCTTCCTGCTTTTGTATTGGTCTTAGGCCCCCGTCTGTCCTCTATGACACATCAGGATATGACTACCTGATACCACTCACAGTGGAAGCAATTTAATCTTTGTTAGAATAGCACCTTGTTTCTCAGAAGTCACATAAACATCTTAGAAAGAATGCTTGATGCAATTGTTTTTGTCAGCAGTTGTACTTATCTGACCATACATTTTCTTTGTGCACAACTTGGAATTTCTTTTCCTTTTCACTTCCAAGGGTGATCAACCTCAATTTCTCCTTGTATGTGTGTGTTTGGTTCTTTGAACATTTTCCATGAAAGGATAAGTTTCAGTGTTTCTGGACTTATGCTAGAAAAATCTCTCAATAGCAATAGTTATTGCCTTTTACTAACAATAGTTCAGCCTTTTAAGAAGCAGAGAAGAACCCAGCTCTAAACCCCCAACTGGGCTTTTGTCTTCTGGCCAATGAATAAAAAATTGCATTTCATAAATGACATTTCTCCTCATTGTCAGCATCATTTCTTCCATCAAAGTAGAGAGTGTATCCATATTAAAGTAGAGTGAAGGATTTGGTAAGCTATTGATATGTAGCAGCTAAAAAAATCGTGTACTCCCCTGTGGAAAGCCTAGTGTAATTTACTTTACCTGTAACTTGAAAGAAAATTGACAATTGATGTTCTGTAAGGCCAGGTTTAAAGATGATTAAGGGATTGCAGTGGCAATGGGTGTTCTCCAAATACCAGACAGGGATAGAATTAGAGGCATACAACATATTTTATTTGTTGGAACAATGAAAGGTGGAGGCAGTGAAAAACATAGAGGAGTTTTCCATTATTGTGAAAATAGGTAAAAATGGGTGGTTCTTAGTCAATTTATTTGAATAGATCATTTGAAAGAGATTATCTTTTTTTTTTTTTAAGATTTATTTATTTATGCATACAAGCACTGTGGTACAGGCCAGAGGTGTAGGGGGGTGAGAGGATTCACCACAGAGAGCGGGGAGCAGAACAGGCAGATCAACAGAAGTACACTGCTGAGGGGAGCAGCGGGCAAAGCAGGAGAGGTCTGCCATACCATGTGGGGCCCCCCCATGGCCGGCAGCAGGGATCGAACTCGTGGTGCAGTGGCTGCGATCCGCTTCGTAGTGCGTTGCTTAACCCACTGCGCCACCAGGGGAGGCCCTGAAAGAGATTATCTTTTAATAATTAAGTATTAAAAGCTATGCATTTATAGCTGTTTTCAGTATAGTTTCATGGAGCTTATTATATAAATTTGATTTATGTAGTTGTGTTTAGAGATTGCTCGGCAAAAATATAATGGTATTTTAAATATATATGTGAAAGCTTAAATATTGAAGATCCAGTCCAGATTTACTTAAAAATCATAGGTAAAAAAATCTGAAAAAGACATTTGAAAATGGAAAAAATTTCAAAAGTTTAACACTATTTGGATGACTGTGATTAAGAGAATAAAACTCTATATAAAAACAAGAAAATAATGCAACAATAGGGAAAAAAAATCCACGGTTTCCTGTTGGCTGATATACTAGCAAGATTTAAAACCATACTCAATGAAAATTTTGGACTAGAGACCGGAAAGGACACACTGATGGAAGCATGATTGATTTACAATTGATATGTTGATGATTTACAAGGAATTAAATATTTATCACAAGAAAATTTGTTGCAATGGTGTATGAAGATACCCATTCTCTGTTCTTAATATCCAATATGCTTCATGATTTCTATTCCATATTTGTTAACTAGAAAACGATTATAGTTCTTTTCATGTATAAAAGAATCACCTTTAAATACACATTTAGTTCAATACTATAATGATTTTTGCCACTCATTGTTTGATGAGAAAAAAAAAAATTTTGGTGATGTAACAAAAACATTTTCATTTTTCTTACCCTGTGTAGGTATTTATATTTATTCAAATAAATGTTTTCTGTCAAATGATAATTTTGTGTTTCCATTGTGAAAACTGTTTTCAAGTTTACTTTTTTGGAACTTATGAGAAGGTTACCTTTGCACTTTCTCAGTTAGTATTCCTATTGAATACTTTTTGATATCTTAACTATGTTACAAAATTTCTTTTTTAGACATAATTTCCCTACATCTTTTCCTACAACTCCATTGCTGGATTAGCTTTTGTTTTAATAATCTGCATTCACAGGGCACCAGAAATTTTTAATCAGTGCATTGTTGGTGGTGTGCTTTTATAAACAATAAGAATATGTTAGGTTTTCATTAGTGTTACTAAAACTAATATGTTAATTTTATAAACTTCAGGTCATGCAAGTAATTTACAAGAGCTCATAAGACAACAGTATCATTTTTTTCATATTTAAATAGTTTCAGACAAAAAGTTTTTGTCTGTAATAGTATTAGATGGGGCAGCTGATTTCTAGCTTGCTGTATTAAACTAGGAAATTAAATGTTTTGAACCATGTAGAAGAAGGAAAAGAATCATATATTTTCACATTTTCAACCTACCTTTTCCTTCTACTAAATAGCTATCTCTGCTTCATTATGTTTTTGGCAACTCTTCTGCAAGTTCAGATACAAAGCTTGGAGGAATATTAAAAAGTACTGGCACAGTGATTTTCTCTTTGATTGAATATAAATAGTACATAATCAGTTATACATTTACAAGGACAGAATTCATTAAGAGAATGTGTAGTAGAGAATCTTTCATTGTAGCTAAGTTAGCAAAGTCCAAACTATGGTATGAGTTTAGCTTATTACAATTTAAGCTACCTAATAATATTCATGAGATTAAGAATTTTTAGAAAATATACAAAAATAAGTTTTCATTTATCCAGAGTTGCTGCATATTTTGTATCTAACATAAAAGCTTTATGTTAGGGATATTATCACTTATATTTCAGATTACTTAAAACACATCCTTTTTTATTGAACTTTTATTTTGAGGCAGTCTTGGGGGTTATATGTAATTGTAGCTAATAGGACAGATTCCATGTATCATTTACCCAATTACCACCAATGGTACCACCCTGGGTATTTTTGCTCAGTATCACTGACAGATACTGATGCAGTCAGGATACACATACCTGTCATCATAACAGTCCCTCTTAGTGGCCTTTTTCAGTCACAACCACCCACTACATTGAACCATTGTTCATAGTTTGCAAATCTGTTCTCCAGCTGTATACATTTTTCATTTCGAAAGTGCTAAATAAATGAAATCCTAAAATGTGAAATAGATTTTGGAATGTTTCTTTTCTTCACTAAGCATTGTTTTCTGATGATTTATATAAGTTGTTATAGGAACATAAGTTTTATAATTGCAGTTCATATGATAGTGCTTGATTTGTTATCAGCTGCCAAACTCTTTAAAGTACCTTACCCTATACCATTTACATCACTAACAATGTATGAAGAACACGACTTCATTACACCCTCACCAGCACTGGTGTTGTCACTTGTTTCTTAGACACTAGGACAAGTATGTAGTGTCACATTTCATTGTGTTTCTATTGAATTTCTCTAATAGTTAATCATTTTAAACATATTTTTTGTTCTTATTTGCTATGTGTGTAAACTCTTCAAAGAAATGTTTCTGCATATACTTTGTCCTTTAATTAGACTGCTTTATTTTAATATGGAGATTTAATAAATTAAATTTCTTTATCTTTTAGATACTAGTCCTATGTTAGATTAATAGTTTGTAGATATTTTCTCCCACTTTGTAGGTTGTCTTTTTATTCTCTTTATAGGATCTTTGTGGAAAAAAGTTTCAATTTTGATGTCAGTCTATCAAATTTTCTTTTTATTGATAATACTTATGGCGTCAAGTCTGAGAATTCTGTGTCTCACCCTTAAAACATGCCTAGTCCACCATTAGGCTTCATGATTAAACTAGAATAATTACGTTGCTTTAGCTACCCTTTTAGCTTGTTTTTACAGAAGAAGCAGAACTTAATGCTTATTTGCAAGTTATAACCCACTTGAGCATGTACAAAAGCAATTAACATTAAGGTAAGTTCCAAGCTGACTGGATGGAACCAAGAAAGAACCTATGCAAAATCAAAAAAGATAAAGGAACTACCCAGACTACATCCAGAAGTGAAGGGTCTATCGACCAGGAAAATCTGATCATCTAGAAAGGCCTCTCCAATTGTTGATTGATTTGTACTGGCAAATCGAAATTTCCCACATCGATGACTTAATCATTCCTAGCTTTTAAAAAAATCTCCCTCTGCTCCCATAAAACCAATCTTAGATCCCATACTGGGGAGACAGATTTGAACTTTTCTCACTGTCCTTTTTCCAGTTGACCTTGTAATGAAAACTTTTTTTCTCAAGAGCCCATGTCATAGGATTCCTTTGTATGTTGTGCAGCGAGCGCTTCATTTTAATGATTGAGTATTCAATGAATTGAAATCCCAATCTTAAGACTCAATGATTACTCCCTCCTTCTAAAAAAATTATGACTTTATGAGTTACTTTTTTATAAGGTCAAGATTTTATTTTTTTATTTTTTATTTTTAGTTTTCACATAAGAAAGCCCAAATGTCTTACTACCATTTATCTAAAAACTATCTTCTTCCATCGAATCAATTTTGCACTTTTGTTAAAAATCAATTTGTCATATTAATTTGTGTCTTTTTTTAAGTTGTCCATCCTATACTTTTGATCTGTGTCTATTTCTCACCAATACAAATATTCTTAATATTGTAGTATATGAAAATTCTTGAAATTTAGCAGTATCTTCAGTTTATTGTTCCTTTCCAAAATTACTTTAGCTATTTTACTCTGCTTTTCTACATTGATTTTAGAATAATACTGTCTATGTTACATTAAGTATTGCTTTTGATTTTTTTGAAACACAGATTTCAATTTGTGGAGAATTTGCATTTTAACTGTTGGTTCCAATCCTTGTAAAAACAGTGTATCTCTCTATTTACTTAGGTTGTCTTTGATTTATTTCATCAATACTTCATAGGTTTTAGCCTACAAGTCCTCTGTGTGTTTCATTAGATTTACATTTATCTCTTGCTCTTTTTTAAGAGTATATATATTACACACACACACATATATATATATATATGATTTCAATTTCAGTGTCCCCATGTTCATTGCTAGTGTAGAGATCCATAACTGATTTTTTGTGTTGCTATTATATTTGCAACACTGCTAAACTCAGTTATGGTTCTAGGATTTTTTTTCTTATGTTTCTTAGAGATTCCTACACAGACAGTTATATCATATGTAAATAGGGATCATTTTTTTCTCTTTCATATATCTTTAATGTACTTTTCTTCTAGCCTTTTTGAAAAATCTCCCATACTATGTCAAAAAAGAGTAAATATGTTCTTTTTCTTAAAGGGAACATATTCACTCTTTTTTCTTGAATCATTTTCTAGTACTTGCCAGTGAAGCCATCTGGGCTTAAAGCTTTCTTTCAGTGGAGGTTTTAATTTATTGTTTCAATTTCTTTAATAGTCACAGAACTATGCAAATCATCTACTGTATACTTGGTTACTTTTGATGGTTTGTGCTTTTGAGGTGTTGATCTATTTTACCCAAAATATCTAATTTAATTTTGTAAAATTATTTATAGCAAAGATTTATTTCTTTTTGGGTATCTGCAGAAACTATTATGATATGCCTGTTTTCTGATCTTGGTAGTTGTTTTATTTCATATCTTCCTTTGAAGTATTTTTGTTTCTAGTATTTTCTATTAAAATTGGGATACTTTAGGTAGTATGTAATTAGATATTTGGTTTCATTTAAATCTTATTTTATTTGACTTTCTATAACTAAATTTTTGCTGAGAATGGGAAGAAGATGCTATCTCATTACATAGCAGTTGGGGTACATTGAGGTTCCCCAATTTGTCTTTCTAGACATCAGAGATGGGGAAGTTTTCCATAATAGTACTGGAAGGATGTGGGAGTTCAGGCTCTCTGTTGGGACACTGCTGCTCTCACCCTGACTGAGAAGGGTTTGAAGGGTCTCGTTACTGCTCCTTCCATAGTCTCTAGTAATACCTTTGTGTGTGTAGCCTCATTAAGACATCACATACATACATTTAGATAATCATAGATTATCTAATCATGAAACATTAGCTATCAGAAAATAATGCAAGAAAACTGACACTAAAATATATCAATCAGTAAGAATTCATAAGTCAATTTAAAAATATATAAATATTTGTATATAATACTAATAACAATGAAAAAAATCATTTCACTACTGTATGCCAGGACTTTCTGAAGTACTTTACACAGAGTATCTCATAGTACTGTTATGATGTAGATATTGCTATTTCTATGTTAAAGATAAGAAATTGAGGCATAGAGAATGTAAATACTCTTGTCTCCGGTCTGAATGTTAGTATTGGTACATAAACAGTATGAAAACACTTTCCCCCTAAAATGAGATCAAAATCCACTAGGAGTCTGACACACAGCATGAAATGTGATTCTTGGGAGAATTATGATGATCACAGGAATTAGGAATGGAGAAGAGGGAGAGGTGCTTGTCAGGACATGTGGAACTTGGCTCCCTACATAAGGTCTTCAGTTGCCTCAGATTTTGCCCCTTAAGTTTATTCACCTCTGTAAGACTGAGTAGGTTGTTCCAACTTGGGCCACATGCCTACTCTTGGGTTGGATTGTTAGGGGATATGGGAGAGGGAGGAACAGGATAGATTTGTTGATTAAAAGCTTCACTACAAATACATAGGATCGGATGAGCAGAGTTCTGCAAGGAAAGAAGCATAAGGAAACCTAAATTACCTGTACATTAGAGACCTGGTCCCTTGAGGGGAAAACTATGATAGTTAGACAACAGCAGGCAGTAAAAATTCACTACCACAGTAACAAAGGGATTGATTTTCTGATGGAACCTGAACATAATATCCGCTTTAAAGATTACTTGAGGGCACATTGAAGAGTCTTATGTTGGGAGCATTCTATCTGGGTTCATTTTAAGTGGCTTTTACTCTTTCTATCTTGAATCAAATCAAAGGTATAACACTGAATAAAGTATGCTCCAGAGAGGAAGATTTTTGAGGGATCAAAATGTTGTTTTGAACGTGGTCAAACTGGAGACTTTTGAAAATATATTTCTCATAGAAACATCAATCATTACACAGAAGCTAAATTCATGAAAATAATTGAATGCCTAAGCAAATTATTGCTAGATTAGTGTCATCTGTCTGAATAGTGTTAGAGTGACTTCTATTTGAATTACTTTGATTTTTATAATGCCTTAAGAAATATCTTGAATTTATAGATAAATATCTGAAGAACAATGTTTTGTGCAAAGCAAGATTTTTTTCAGATTTAGCACTATTGACATTTTCAGATAGATAATTAATTCTCAGAATCTCTGGCCTCAGTTCATAAGATGCTAGTAGCATACATCCAGCTGGGGCAATCAGAAATATCTATCCAGACTTTGTGAATGTCCCCTAGGGGACAAAAACCCTTAGTCGAGAATCACAGACAAAGGAAGGACTTCAGAACAGTGGAACTAGCTGAATATGTTGAGTATATAATACAAAATAATTCTAAATAATGTTAAAAAGACAAAGGTCTATCATTTAACAAGGGTTAACCTATGTGGCATAAGATTCACATATTTTTAAATTAGAAAACCATCTTAGGAAATAAAGAACAACTGGATACATGGTTAGAATCATCTGTAAGAATTTAACAAAATGCTGAAGTTTAGACCACAATCTAGAAAAATTTTAACAGAATTTCTGGTGATTGACCCAGACATTTTTATATTTTCAGAGGTCCTACAAGGAATTTCGATACATAGCTATATAATATGCACTGATTTAAAGTAAATGTCTCTGAAAGTCCACAAAAATGAAGCTCAAGAATATGTAGAGGGCTTTACCACCCCTGAATTCCTGTCTGAGTGTTTACATGGCCACAAGGATTGTATGGTATACAGAAGGTGCAGGGACAATCTCTAAAAGTACTATTCACTGATTTACAGCAAGAGGAATCTGATTACAACTGCTGATGATTAGAAACATTCCAAATCAAGGGGATTTACACACATTAGCCTCGGTATTGTCTTGGGAACCTATAGTTCAAATTCTGGTATCATTCTGTGTTATTCTAGGCACTGCACCAGGTTACTAGGAAGCTAGATATTGCACGTTTATCATCATACAAGGCATGCTTGGACAAGTTTCAGTTAATTGTTGGTGCACAGTGCCAAACTCACTGTCCTGGAGAGAACAGCATGCCTGACTCAAATCCATCTCTGTCTAGTCTATACATCTGAATTGGGTATTGAATTGGTGAATATGGTAAAGCTGAATTCATCATATGCTTTTTATCAAATCTGATCATAGGAGGATTTAAAACAACTAATAGAATATATAAACCTTATACCAGTGTGCAGTAGACTTTACATTAGTAAGAAATGGTGAAACTGTGGTGTTTGAGATTGGGTTCCTTATAAGAAAGGTTTTTCTTTTTCTTATTCCAGATTTATTTCATGGGAGGTACTATCAAGAGACATGGGTGAAGAAAGTAAGGAATGTAAGAGAAAAAATTTTTAGCAAGAATGTGGTCTCAGTGGGTATAAAGCTTTAGTTTTATTCTATAAGAAACACTCTAGAGATCTGATTGTAAGACAGAGGTAGGCCCACCTTGAGACAATGAAGAACAACTTTTGGACTTCTTGTCAGTCACTCATTGCTTTGAACAGGAAGTAAAATGTCTCCACAGGGGTTGTTTAGTTGAAGGCAGGAGAAATACCAGATAGATGATCAGCCAACATACAAAGCAGCTAAGGAATCACTGCATCCACTGCTAGGTGGCACCAGATAGGCAACCAACAGCATCTACTACATTTTATAACATAGTTTATTCTTTTGATATTTTCAGGTACAGTATATTACTTAAAACATAATAAAACAGGGAATATAAACATGGGATGTAACACTAGAATATCTCCCTAGATTTCAGCAATTTGTCATTTGTTTAATATTTCCTTGTTATTTCAAAAGGGAGACTTTTAAGGCATAACTAATTGGTGCTGGCAGTAATGTAATTCACTAAGGGGGGCCTTCCTGGAGGTACAAGGGGTTAAGTCTTAGCACTATGAAGCTGTTGGCAGCCACTGCAGTATGAGTTTGACCCCTGGCCAGGGAGGGGACCCACATGGCACAGCAGACCTCTCCTGTCTCACCCGCTGCTCCCCTCAGCAGTGTATTTCTGTCCATCTGCCTGTTCTGTTTCCCACTCTGTCTCTGGTGAATCTTCTCACCCCTCCCCTCACCATCCCTATACCTCTGGCCTGTAACCCAGTTCTTGTTTGTATAAATAAATCTTTCTTTTTTTAAAAAAAAAGAAAACAAGCATTTTACTGAGTCTATTATAAGAAATTAAAAACTGTGTGCTGAAGGGAATTAACTTAGAATTTGAATGCATGCTTAATAGAATAATCCTCCCTTTGTTTTGCTATGAATTTATAGGTGTGATTTATTATAATTTAATGTTCAAAAGTTTATTTTTTTTCTAAAAGATTTACAAGCATAAAGATGCTAGGAGTCTAATAACACTCACTTAGAAAGACATTATAGGTTTGACCTTAGGGGAACAGAAAACAACCTAACTACATTTTATGATGATCAAAGGGGTAAAGGATAAAATTGAATGAAACTATTCACCATATCTCATAAAATGAATAACATTTTGGATTAAATTGTGAGCAGTGAACTGAATATCAATTTAATTTATTAGCTATGTTGGAACTAAAATTTTAGTAATTTATAGCACTTTTTCATTTATTGCCTTATTAACTGTTAAAGCTCTTAGAACATCCTATGGCAAAAAAAGATTTTGGAATCTATTTGTACACAGCTTCAGTATAATCTTCAGCTGCTTAGAACAGTTTTTAAAAATTAAGTCACCTTTTCTGGAAAACTAGCTTTTGATGCAAAAATTACTGTGATTTAGTTTCCTTAATCATATTACAGCTATTCAAGTCATCTAAAATGGTGCTGCATGCAATAGAATAAATTGCATGTGGAAATATTGAGTAATTGTTGGAAACATTGAAAGAACATTGCTTTGTTTCATCTGAAGAACAATATTATAACAACTTAATCATTAATGTAAACACAAGTTCATACTATAATTACCTTTGTCAAAATTTGAGATTCTTTTTATCCTTATCCTTACTTTAGATTCTAATACAATATTTGTGAGTCAGTTATTTAGCATGTTATGGATAGGTGGTTTAATGAGAGAACTGAAGTAAGTAGACTTATCCTAGTCATGTATCTTTGATGACATTACTGCACAGATCCAAGAATCTCCTTGAATTTAAACTTATGAACCAGAAATTGTTGGATGTTGAAATGATTATCTTAGATATAGAAGAGCCCAGATTGTGTGTCCTGTGGTTGGTATCTGAGTCTGTCTTTAGGTTTTATATCAATCATATCTAGTTAAAGTGGGTTAAGGAAAAATTGTGCCATCTGAATTATTTTTAAATTCTAAAATATTCCTTTAGGCTTGAATAAACTTCTTATTTAAAAGTATTTTAAAACAATGACACCCCAGAATAGGTTATTTTCACATTCAATGTTATTTATGTCTGTTAAAAATGAACATTTTTATATTACTGGAATGAATAACTTTAACACCTTGACAAGAAACTCTATCTCATATGTACATCCTCAAGTCAAACCTAAATATATTCAAATGAAAACTTTCTCCAAGTCAGACCTATTACCAGAATTCTTTTTTCCTCTTTGAAGTATGAGTCTACCCAACAACAGAACTTTTTTCACAACTCTAGTGTCAATTTTTTCAATGCCAGAAAAAAACAGTTAAAAGATATACTTACATACTTAAAAATACTGAAAACACAAGCAAGTGATTCATAGATTATAACTATATGCATTTTCTGTTTTTCTTTAAGATGTTCACATACTTCAAATGAAGGTTTAGTTATATAGCATGAATTAGAATACATGACTTCTATGTAATTGGTAAGCGTGTTAATATGACAATTGTATACCAATTATTAAGATTCCCGAAAGTAGATTAAAAGATAGAATGTACAGACACTGTGAGCACATTCCTTGTGTCACTAAGCAATGGGCAGCATTTAGCTTTATTTTTTCCTTTTTTGCATATTTCAGTAGTGTGATTGTTATTTAAATTTTGCTGTAAGTCTTTAACCACAAATGGCTTTTTAAGAGTTTATGCTCTTCCTGTTGTAGTTATAATATCTTTTAATGGCGATGTTGTAAGAGCATTCCTATTTTTTGCCCAATATGTGACTGTAACTGTGCTGATGTAATGAGAACTACATTGGGAATCAGGCAATCCAAGTTTCAGTTATAGTTTTCAAAGCAACTAACATTCTGAATTTAAGGAAAGCCCTATGAACCTAAAAAAATTTATTTGAACTAACGAAGGTCTTTTATACATATATATATAATTATTTCATGTCTATGAAAATTTATCTTTAATTACAAAAGAGCCATAGTAAATTAGGTTGTGTGTGAAGGAAAATGCTAAGAAAATAAACATCAAAACAAGATGTTTCTAGTATATTGTTGCAGGATGTGTAATGAACTTATATATAAAACATGAAGGAGAGACCAAAGGTCAAATAAGCTTAGAACTTAAAAATCAAATCAAAAAGTCAATAGAAACCTAGTGTTTAAGAGACTACATGAAGAAAAAAGTAGTTTGTGAAATTTATATTTTTACAAATTTAACAGAGAAAAAACACAATGTCCCTGGATAATTTTACTTTAAAAAGAAAATTTTGGGGCCTCCCTGGTGGCGCAGTGGGTTAAGCAACACACTATGAAGTAAACCGCAGCCACTGCAGCACGAGTTCGATCCCTGCTGCCAGCCAGGGAGGGGACCCACATGGCGCAGCAGACCTCTCCTGCTGTGCCCGCTGCTCCCC
>JAGFMF010011668.1:13996665-14027777 GCA_019455555.1 Galemys pyrenaicus | reverse complement strand
TCTCTGTGGTGAATCCTCTCACCCCCCACACCTCTGGCCTGACCCCAGTGCTTGTATGCATAAATAAATAAATCTTTAAAAATAAATAAATAAATAAAAAGAAAATTTTGCACTTGACCTGACAATGATGAATTTCCCCTTTTCACTTTATTCCCCGGGCTCTGGAAATGATGTGGGTAAGAACCACCACACCCCCCACTCCAACTTCCAGGTTTCCCCAACACACACCCAAGTTTTGTTATCCAAACTCTAATTTCTGTTTTTTGAGAAGTAGCTTACCTCAAAAAACTAAGAAACCTGATCTGCAACCCACTCTTTTTCATGACTCCTGTATGACTAACACTCAACCTCCTTGTGGGCCTGTGAGGAGGTCACAGGCTGTTCCTCCTTTTACTGGAACCTGCTGACAAAGCCAGACCAGACCTAGTTGCTCAGGGTCATTTCTGTCTCATGAATAATTAGCTAAGATTAGAACTGTTTGTCCCCTGCAAAACTACCTACATATAGGGATAAACATTTCCATTTTAACTGACAGAGACTTCTTGGATTGAGAATAAAAAATTCCAACTGTAAATCACTCCACCTTTAATTTCTCTATTCATCCCTGTAAAACTCCAAGATAAAACTGCACTGGGCAGACATGGATTTTCCAGTCTCCATTTTGTGATCTCAAGAATAAAACTAATCTACCCCCTTGATTGGTTTTTGTCTTTGACAGTGTCTTCTGTTCTTTCTTTTTACCTTTTTTATTAAATTTTTATCAGACAGCCACAGTATTTCTTAGATTTTATTCAAGGTGAGACTTGAAATACAGAGAAGGCATTCTCCCCTTGCCTTGCTAAAGAGTAAGAAAGATGAGTAGCAGGAGGGTGTGTGTCTACTCAAGTGAGAAAAACAAAGATTGATTGCATACTGAAAAAACAATGCTCTGAGCATTTTAGAAGACCCCATACCACTCAGTTACAAGAGTTTTATTTGGATTCATCATTAAGAAAATTTGGATTTGACATTCCTGATTATAAGTCCCTCAGAATAATCAAGGTTCAAAGTTGTCAATTTAAATAAAGATACGCCTGTGATAGTGTCATTGTGTACATGTGTGTGTTTAATACAGATTTATTTTTGATTAAAGAAGCCCTTAAGAGTGCAACTTAATTAAATGTGTGTGATACAAACAATCATATCTAAAGTATATAATTTTTATCAAATTGAGGGGGCAACTTATTATATTAAAAATTTTAAGATGGTTTTAGTTTAGCTGAAGTTCCCCAAACTTGAGAATTATTTTATTTGTATTCCTTTAACCTATAAAAGTAATCTGCAAAAAAAGAACTGCTGATTCATTTTCCAGAATTCTTGATTTCTATCAAATTAACTCTACATGTATTACAGCGTTAGAGAGAATCTTTACCTCTACATGATTTTCAGATAGGCAAATCTCGAAAGAGTTCATTCATTAAATTGTAGCAGAAAGACATAAACATTTCTATATTTCTCATATTATAAAGGAATTCCTCTCATTCTCCTGGTGCATGCATGCTACTCTAAGTGATGAAGTTCAGGCACTACACAGCATGTTTTCTTGGATCAACACCAGCTCTTCAATCCCAACACATCGCAGAGTGTATTTTTGATGAATAAATTACCAAACTAATGAGATGCTTTAAGAGGTTAAGGATTGATCAAGTACTTAATCTTTTTAATGAAGGACACAGCATGAAACACATTCCTTCAAATAGATACAATAAACAATCTTGTAAGAACTAATTAGAATAAAAATATAAAAAAGATGGAAAGTCTTAGTACTTGTCTACCAGATAATAATTTAGAATTTTTTTCCAGAAATTCACCAGAATGAAATAATGTTTTTTAAATATGGAATTCTAATGTGTCTTAATATCTTTGAGTCCACAAACATTGCTTCAAAATATGGCCTCTGGAGCTTTTACAGAATTTGCTGAACTTCTAGAAGATTTAGCAAATGTGTTGGAAATCTTAGATATACTTATCTGTGAATCTGTAAGCTCTCTGTGACCTGCCTAGGGCTATTTGAGTGTCAACATTTTTTGTATAACTTAGGGTCTAATCAAGTCTGAGTTCTTATTTAGTTTGTTAAAAATAGGTTTAATAACTTTGGTGAGGGCTTTACTGAAAACTGCTAGTGGTGAATCCTTTTACTTTCATCTGTAAGGATCGAGTAGCACACTGGACCAAGCACCTCAGCTAAAAAGAGGGGGCATATAGGAAGAATGGCTCTAAATTAGAGCCTTGCATTTGAGTTGGTAGTATACATACTTACATAATGCGTCCCTTTTCAAATACTTAGAGAGTAACATCAATTGTTAGTCATCATTCTTGCTAATTAATTATGCCAAATGCCATTATACTGTATGAACTGGGGTGGTACACTCTTGTTCCCCAATTTTTGCACCATATGCTTGAATTGAATATTTAGGATATATTGCTAACTGCATCTGTTGTGGGATCCCCAAACTTGAATAGTCTAGTGGGGTTCCTCATCTGCTGCATAAAGACAAAGCATACTCTTAGTGTGAAAGAACTTTAACTGGATTAGTGTGCATAGAATGAAAGAGAAGAGTGGATAGTAGCATTCCAATAAACATCCCAAACTGCCCATGCCCTTATTTGTAAATGCCCAGTCTAAAATTTTTTGCCCAAAGTGGGACCACTGAGTCTTAAAAACTGGACACCACTGTAATGCATCTTCTGGCAAGGAACTGTAAGGAAAGGGGCTGAAGTGGCCAGGCATGTCTTGGAAAAAAGAGCAAAATCAAAATACAAATCAAGGTAATGGCTACCATTGTCAGCTTTCCCATGTGTCTCACCCCATATCTCTTTCAAATGTCTCTGCATGTTCTGACTCCATGTACCCCCTTCCATGACCCCAAGTTTCAGGTGCAGGTTCAAAGCTGACACTCTAGTGGGCCCTGTTTCTTCACATGTCTCTGCTCTGTGTGTCTCCTCCTGTGTCTCTCCTCCAAGTCTATCTCTTCACCTGACTGCTCAGCTCTGCCGCTGATAGGTGGAACAGAAACCTTGAACCTCCCCCTCTTCATGGAGATTCCTCTGTTACACATCTTCTCCAGATTCATCATGATATTAAAGAAAACACAATTGTATAATTCATTTTTTTCCTAGAGACTCTGGCATCTGTTCTAAATCTGTGTAGTGAAGAACTGTGTCTTAATAATAACACCAACAAGCAAGATTTTACTCCCTACCATTTAAAAATATTTGAAATATACCACCCTGAATAAGAGCAACAAAAAGACAAAAAAATCAATTCAATTGAACAAATCCAAAGTTGTACTAATCTCAAACACAATTTTAAATGGACCTCATGAAGTACCAGCTTTCTATCAAGTGGGCTAGTAGCTTCCCAGTAAAACTTAAATCTAGGAGTAACATGGGGTTTCAGTGGGGTGGTGCACGTGTTGGGGACAACAAGAATTGAGGGTAACTTGGTGTCTTATGAAGAAAGAATTTCATTAAGCAACAATAATAAAACAAGTGACAGAGATTATTAGAAAGTATAAGAAACTGCACAAAGGCTTTGGGTGATCTCCAAGGCCTGGGATCTGCCCCAAGCTGCCAAACTTTTCTTTTTCCCCAGGCTGGGAAGGATCTCCCTTAGACATGCATACCTTGCTCTTCATAAACCTTTCAAAGATATCCCATTCACTTTTGTTTCTCTACAATTATCAATCAGGTTCTTAAAAATGTAGTTTTATTACTTCTATTTATAAGTGTCTCTGAAAAAAATCATGGCATATTTTATGTAAAACATGGAGCCTATATTTTTTCTAAAATATTATTACTTTATACATATTGCTTTGTGGATTTTTGTGATTGTACAAACATTTTTTGTTTCCCACTGTTTCTATTAGGGGTCTTGGTAATGAAACCTGGCCAAAAGTATAGTAAGTCCCTGCAACTCCAAATTTAGGATGTTTTCCTTTTAAAGGTTGTGATGCTACTTTACCAAAATTTTTTTAACATTTGCTTATTTTTTCTCTTCCCTATTCGTGAAAATGGCACAGATCTTATGTAGTTCATAGTCAAGTATGTACTTCTCAAGAATATAAACCCATCAGAAATTAACATAGTACTAGGAAACCCAGTCAGGGTCTCCCTGGTGGTACAAAAGGTTGAACACTGCACTGTGGAGCTTCCACAGCCACTGCAGCTTGAGTTCAATCCATGGCCTGGGAGGGGACCCCCATGGCACAGCAGACCTTGTCTGCCTCACATACTGCTCCCCTCAACAGTGTATTTCAGTCGCTCTTCCTGTTTTGTTCCCCAAGCTGTCTCTGGTGAATCCTTTCACCACCACCACCACTGCCCCCCCCCCATACCTGTACTATAGATCTTGTATGCATCAATAAATAAATCTTAAAAAAAAAAACAAAAACAAAAAATAAACCTGCCTGATTTTAAACTTTCTAAGAACTGAGTCATACAGCATTCCCTTTGTTGTACCTGGCTTCTTTAGTGCAATCATTTTTTTCAGTTGCCCATGAATTGTAGAACATGTGAATTAGTGTTGTGTATTTTTTGATAGCAGTCAAAAATAGTAATACAGGTAGCTAGGGGGAAGTGTTCTTACAAGTGAGTTAAAATATTTGTTCTTCATTATATATTAACAGCATAATTTGAAGGATCTTTTATACTAACATAATAAAGTCTAGCTGAAAGTATGTATGTTTAATCTGAGAATAATATAACAGCAACCAAATGTAACAAGGTTTCTCTTCCCACAACTTTCAATTTCAGGGCATAAATTTTATCTTACAGACTCCATAAACTACAGTTTCTTATCAAAAATGAATAATGATGTACATTCATGTTTGGGACAGAAAATAAAAGAATTTCATCTATATGATTTTTGAATTGTAAGAGAAAGTCTAATAGAATATGTTATGTCATTATATATTCTTTTCCTTTCCTTTCCTTTGAATGCATACCAATTTCATTTGCATTGCTTGATGGTCTAGATTGTTGAGGTTTTTGTTTGTTTTGTTTTGTTTTTGGTAGAGAAGCATGTGTGTCAAATTTACTTTTTGTATCTATAACTGTTAGATAACTTTGTAAACCAAAATAAATACTTATGGTCTAAATGAATACTTTTCTATTTTTCCAAATCATGCAAAACTAGTCAGAATTGTGATTTCTGCATTTTATCTATAAAATGATTTCTCTAATTGATTTTTGTTCAGATGTAGGGATATATTTTGTCTTGTGTATCATAAGTACATGTGATATACCTTTACAATAAGTGAACATTTTGAAAATATTTTTGAATTTCATACAAAAAAGTTAGCTAAAGTACTTTCCAAAGATCTTGAACTTTTACTTATAGAAAAAAAAACTAAGAGAAAATGGTAATTATACCTTAATCTCTAAATCAATATATAATCATAGCCCCAAATCACTGAGTTCCAATGGATTGATAGATACTATTCTAGAATACATCAATGGTTGCCACATTTGCAAGAGAAACAATCAGAGAACAGGCCAGTGGGTTAGAAAAATGTTTTAAAAAGAAAAAAAATAATCAATCAGCTTAGTAATTCCACCTCATGAAAGAAAATGATGAGCTATATTAAATTCAATCTTCAGGCATCATATTGCTAAGCTCTCAGAAAGTCAATATAACAAAGTAAACACGTTTTCTAGTTGTGTGTGTATATATAGTTCAGTCTACAAAATAAATTGGAGAGAAAAATAAAAGGCATTAACTTTCTGTTTCTTCTAATTATGGTTGGTTTAAAATTATTGCATGAGGTACATAGATATTTTGTCAATAGAGCTTAGTGACTCAGTAGCGTTTGCTTTATAAGAATTCCTAGCCCACTGTTTTTCTTTCTTTCTTTTTTTTTTTTTTTTAACACACCACTGAGGGGAGCAGCGGGCAAGGCTGGAGAGGTCTCCTACCCCATGTGGGTCCCCTCCCTGGACAGCAGCAGGGATCGAACTTGAGCTGCAGTGGCTGCGATTCTGCTTCACAGTGTGTTGCTTAACCCACTGCGCCACTGGGGAGGCCCCCCACTGTTTTTCTATATGTACCAGCTTGTTTAGATATATTACCACCTTCTAAGCACCAGTAACAAAGGATACCATGTAAAAACTTTCCCTTTTAAGCTGAGAAGTTATTAGTTAAAATCATCCAGGAGCTAAGGTAGAGACTTGTCTGCTTGTCTACTCTGCTTTCTAAGTGGCAGTTATGGTTGAGCTGTGCAGTAAAGCATATGAAGATGCAAAGAAATCAGAAATACCAGCAAGCAGATGGCATAATAATCAAGTCACTCTTATCCATTACTGGCCATGTGCTATTTTGGCAGTTCAGAAAATATTTCTAGGAGCAGCCTGAACTGCCACAAAAACCAACAAATTGCACCACTGGTCAGTGGCATTTAATGCCATGGGCAGAACAGGATTTTATATTAAAGTAGTGTATTCAGTTCAGTATTTCACATTGCAGATAATGGTATTAAATATTTAATATCACGTGTGGTATACAGATGCCTTTGCTTCTTACTCCATCCTGAAGAAATAGGGGAATACCATGATAATCTTTCCGTTCCTTTAAAAACACTTTCATGATGTAAAATACATGTGTAGTTTGTTAATAATCACTATAGCATTTGCATAAATATGAAATTCCATAGGTAATTTTTATTTTTAACTTGAGAGCTTTTAGTAAGATCTATTTTGTCCAAGATGATGAAAACTTGTGACGAAGAACTGTATTTTGTTATAATCTAATGATATTAACACTTTGCATAGTACAGACCAGCTTGAACGAGATGATGAGTGATAGGATGAAATGAAAGCCTCATTTTTCTTAACAGTTGGGATGATAATTGTCACAGACAGCCCTCTGTGGAAGCAGTAGAAGAATAGAATGGGTGCGATTTTCCCTACTTCCACTTGTACACAACCACCTTGGATTACAAGCCCCAGTGTGCCATGAACTGAAGTTCCTGAGTAGGGAATTAAGGTTGGGGCTGATTGACCAGGTAGACATATACAAAGCAGAAAATGAAGGGGATGCTCTCATTTCTGCTGCCCAGATATGTACCCGGGTACCCCTTGATAGCAGGATGAGAGCTATATAATCAGTTGTTGACCAGTTAACATTCTCTTTCTCTCTGTTCTTCCTCCTGTTACTCCCCTTGTAAATAATTTAGTTTAAATTAATCTCTGTGTGTCTGCTTTTGGGTCTTGTTGCACAATGGAGGACTCACATCCAGGTCACACTCCTTTGTCTTGTGGGTGTCCTGTAACATAATAAATAATAGTAAATCAATATGTTGAAAAGAAGAATATTACATTACTCAAAGATTCTATCTTTAGTAGGTTTGTGGTGTACTTGAAGAAAGAGAGGTGATGTAGTAAAAATATGATGTTTAAAGTTCAACTTGCAAAGTAGTTAATATAACATATTTATTTAACCAAGAAAATGTGCATATATAATTACTGCCTACAGTTATTCAAACATAACTAATACAGAAGCTAGTCAATTTTTGGCAGGAAGAAGGAAAAGAAAATGCATTTATTATAAAATGGTATATAAATTGTGGTGTGTATTTACTTGGCAAACATTATATTTGCTTCAAAACAAGAACTTCATGTCTAGATGTGAAGATAGTCACCATACAAAGAAGGATCATTATAATTAAAAATGTAACTAGTACATAGTAAATAACATTAAAAAAGGGAGCTTTAGAATTGTAAACAATTTTTACATTTCAAAAAACACTCTTCTAATTTCTATTTCAGAAATATGGTCATATATACAATCTATTTAAATCTGATTAACATATTTATACTTGTAAGCGTTCTTGTTTTAAAAAAAATAGTACTTGAAAAGATTTTTGCAAATATGATCTCCTTTTGTTCCCATAAAACAGCAAACCAGCCTAAAAACCAGCCATTTTAGAGAGAGAAAATGAGAATTGATAATGTAAGATTCCACACAGGAACTTGGAGTGCTGGTGGGGATGTGAAAAGACATAGACTAGCAATTATGACTATATGTTAGGCATCTTTATTTAAACCAAATGTCCCTAAGTTCTCTAGGTCATGGGGTCTAACTTCCCTATACTCTCCTGAACAAAACTGACACAGCTTGGCTTTCTACTTGCCCTCCCTGAAGCATTGATAAGGCAGGAATTCAGGTGCATGAAATTTGTTCAGAAACTCCCCAAGAAAAAGCCAGAAAAGCTGAGAGGGAAGAAGCAGCCAAACAAGTGTGTGATTTTTGTGACTCTCAGACTCAGTCCAATCCCTGAAGAGCTCTGAAATATGCCATTGCCTGGGTTTTTCCAGACCAGAAGCAAAAAAGACAAGTTGTGTGCTCTGGGACTAGTGAGTCATTGTGAGGCACCTGGGCTGGGGAAGGACATTTCCTCACCCTCTGGCTCTCTGCACAGAGGATTGTCTGTCTCTGAGAGTGGCAGGTAAGAGCAGTCAGTTGTAAATGCACTGAAGCCAGGAGGTCGCTGCACAGAGTTTGTCCAAGAAGTACAAGGGGCCTCAGAGGACACCACCAGCCCCATCTTGCATGAGCACAGAAGTTCCAGTCCCCACTTCTGTTATTTCTGAGGTATCCCAGCATGGGTCTCTCTGTCCCTCCCTGTTGCTTTCCGTCCCCGTCCCTCACTCCTCTGGTTTTGTTCTGTGCTCCCCTGACCATCTGGGGCTGCCCTAGTCAGCTTTGCCCTCAGGGTGGACACAGCTTTCCTCTTTAATTAGAACAATGCACTGAATATCAGTCTGTGCAATGAATAAACCCAAACACGTGTTTAAGTAACACAATGAATTACAAAGTAGATAAGAACTTCACTAGCTCCTAAGGGGTCAGCTCCCTGGCTGGGATCAAACTCAAACTATCATGGTGATAGCAGTAAGACATAGCCCCTAGACCATCAGGGAGGACTGTACATTATTTTAGAGAAGACAAAGTTAAGTCTTACAAATTTAAGTGATTTTGGAAGTCACATAATTACTGCTAGAATGCCACTCCAAATTACCTGATTCCAAATATGTATATATTTTATACTCCTCTATTCTTTTTATGCAAAATAGATATTCTGCTAACAAATTTTGTCTTGTTTGCGAACTGTCTTTTAGGACTTTGGAAACCATTTGTCACATAGTGTACGTGTCCTGTCAAAATATTCTGAAAACTCTTCCATTTGGAGAATGTTCTTTGTAAATGCTGTCATCCTAAGATACCGGGATTGGATCTGACTTTTCCAGCCCTCCCTTGGGCAGAAGGGTGCAATCTAGAGACTAGTAGATCAAATATGAGACTTTGCCAAGGAAGGAGCAATGTAAAGAAGCCGTTAGGGCCCACAAAGCCCTCTTTGAGAGCATAGTGGTAAATGTGACTGGCTGTCGTGAGCAACATTGGTGAAGATCTTAGCATTTAGTTTTATTTAAACCTCAATTCTGCAAACAATAGATTTCTTTCCAAATTACTAACTAAAGGATTCATTATTAAATTTGTAATTTCTAAATTACGCACTAATTACTAAATATAAAATTTATGCTTTGTGAACAATTAAGAAGATTAAATGAGGTAATACATGTTAAGTGCTAAAAGTGCAAGCGAGAGAATAAACTCTCCATATGTTAGTTTTCATGGAGATGATGGCTGTACTGCTGCTGCTGTCATTCTACTGAAATCCTTCAGTGGTTCCACCAGATTTTTCATTACAACATCAACCCCAGTGCTCACGCCACCACAGCCTACGTTAATAGGGTTTGCCTTCTTTCTTTCCAAGCCCTTCCTTTCTTCACAGTGGACATAGGGGTTACCATGAATTATCTATTTATGTAACTTTCTGAACATCATAGCATCTTTCTTCTAGATTTGCCCTATTCTTAGTTATAAAACTTGTCTTTCAAAAAGAAATAGCCCCTATAAATTTTTGCTCACCAAATTTAAATTGATGCATCTTTCTCTCTGCTCTAATGGTTTGAAATCTATTTTTTAAATTTCAACATTCAGTATAATGTAAAGTCAGTTGGACTTAAATTTTGTCTCCTCACTATGCTCTTTGAGAACATGGAATCTGTCTTTCCTAAATAATTCACCCAACTCCCTTAATCGCAGAACATGCCATTAAATCAAAATAATTTAACCTGAGACTTTTGGTAGAAAAAAATAAAGTTTGGATCAAATAGTTAAATTGATGGAGGCACTTATATAAGAAAATCTTTCTTTATTAACTACAACAGAAAAATGAATTTATCAGCCTACTCTGACATAGTCTCTGATTTCTCCCTCTCTTGTCCATTACTTTTCTATACTCGTTATTTCTAGTTTTTCATCTCCCGTGATTCCTCAGCCCAGTCCAATCTGAATACACCACTTTCCCCATCACACCACCAGACAGTACTCACCAAGTTTACTAATAACCTTCAGGTCAGTAAGCCTAATGAATATTTGACATTTCTTTACTTGTCAGATTTTTTTAACATACATTTAAAAAATGTTGAATTGTTCTCTTTCCTTTGACTCTCTCCCAGGTATTCATCTCACCTATCTGTATCCTCCTTTCCAAGCCAACATCTCCTAGTGCCATTAGATCTTGGAATCTTTGCAGTATGATCTAAGACCACTATCTCTCCTTAGTTGATATCCAAAAAATCCCTTTTAAGAGCATAGCTTTGACATAGTCTAGATGCTGTTTGCTCGTGGAGTTGAGAACAGTGTTTGACAGACATTTATATGTTATCCATCTCTGTTTGAATAAATGAGCAAAACATCAAAAGGTAGCTGAATGTCTGGGGTGTGTGTGTGTGTGTGTGTGTGTGTGTGTGAGAAAGAGAGAGAGAGAGAGAGAGACTCTGAACCTTATAACAGAAGGGAGTCCGATAATGCTTTATAAAATAACAGAGGGCCACTGGAATACTTGAGTTGCAGATATGAAAATCGACTTTGTGGTTTTTGAAAATATTTGTTTATGAGGGATGTGGTACTTAATAATTTACCACATAGGGAGTTTCTGCTCAGAAGCTGAAGTCCAGCTCTCCTCATGACTTCTAAGTATGGGCAGAATTAACCATGTATCTCTGTGCCATAAGAGATCTAAGTTCAACTTCAGTTCAGGTGCAGGAAAGAAAGAATAACAATGTCTTTCCCTTACTAGTTAGATTTTGAGCATGTATCTTCCTCATGGAACACTCACATTTTGTGTGGGCAATGTGCAAAACTGAGAAAGGATTAGGATTAAATGCAATAAGGACACCTGCTTATAATGTTTGTTGTTTATTTTAACACATAAAAATCATGGTATCTTTTATACTAGATTAGTGCATACATAAATTTTAAGGGCAGTGAATTATCATAAATAAGAATATACATTTTAGGGGCCATTCTTGGAAAAATACCAGAAATATGAAAATTTTCTGTGATATGAAATATCACACTCCAAAATAAGGTTGTATGTAGGTAGTATATAAATAATGTAAATGCTGTGTGTGATAGTACATGATGCAAGAGGCCCGGATCATGCTAGAAAATCAATCTGCTTTCCCTAGAAACAGTAAGATGTACCATTTGGGGAAGGAGCAGATGTTGGTATAGGAATACCTAGGTGACATGACCTTATACTTAGAATACACCTTAAAATCAAGAACACAGCTCATAAGTAACTTGACAGATAGTTTTGGATGACTAAATTAATTTAATAAACTCTTACTTGTTGAAGGTCAGTATTATTTCTTTTTCTCATTCTGATAAAGAAGAGAGTCTTCACCAATAGCTCAACTCAATCATCAGGGTAAGCATTCTGGTAAGTGCTTAAATATGTTTACTGGATGAATGTTTACTGGAAGAAAAAAAAATCAATGAATAAATAAATAAAAACAGCCACTACATTCTAAATACTAAAGTGTCTCATGATGGGACAGAAAATTATCCTATGTTAGACAGATGAAATATATATTCTTTATGTTCATTGAGAAGCATTTTGATTTTTTTCCATTCCTGGATAAGTAAGATTATAGTAAATTAATGAATCTCAAAACATCTCCTAAATTGTACCAAATTTATACCAGTTAAGATTAGATAATTTTTTAAATATTTGAAAATAGATAATTGCAAATGTAAAAGTAAAATAGAAAAGATCTGGTTTCCTCTTGAAAAGTTCATTTTATTATTAGTGGTGCCTTAGCTTTGAAACCCAAGTTGCAGTATTTTCAGACTGTTGCTTTTGACTTTGTATAGTCATATACTGTTGCAAACAAAGCTGGTACCAATTTATTGAACAATGGAAGAGAGAATACATTTAGAAAATGAGTTCATGATGTCACGATATTATCTAGAAATAATAAGTGAACACTGTAAATCACTCCTGAGCAGTCTATTCCTTGAGTCATCAATTGGACTTACTATTCCAGACTAGCAGTCTGGAAGCATGCTTATAGCCCATCTATTGAAATACGTTAATGTCATGGAATTAACAAAAAGAAATCTCAAGGGCAACTCATGTATAAAACAATACTAATGAATAGCTATACATCAGCACACAGATATGCAGAGAATTTAGAACCTTGAATTTGCAACTGTGGAATTGCTTGGCATATATGAAATCAGAAGAAAGTAGAACTTTTAGGGATTTTTTTTCCTCTGCACAATGAATTACCCACTGCTACACCAGAGCATGTATCTCCAGTGACTAGAAATTCTTGTCCACCAGGTGTGACAAGAAGGAGTAGGAAGATTACTAATGAATGTTGCTAATAATAATATATTTCAGAGAGAATTGAAAAGCGAATGAGTTTAAATTACATGCATTGGTTATATCCCTGTAATTGATTTGTCATACTTTAATTGGCTTAAGCTCTTACATAGAAATTTACCTAAACAGATCTTATTCATAAAGGTATCATTTATCTTGAAAAACTGAAGGAGCATTATATGGTTTTATTCTCCTCACTTTAAACTGAAGACTGATACTTAGACTTACCTATTGCTACCTCCTTTTGGATTTGTTGTGTTTGTATCAGCTCTGCCTAAATAATACCAATTATTCTCTCCACAGATTACCTGGAGACTCTGTTCCCGAAAATTTCCATTAAGTTGATCCATAACACAAAACACTGGTTTTCTAACTTTAGTTAATATCAAAGCCATTCAGAATGTGTAGTTAAAATTTCAGATTCCTTGACAAAACTCCATGGTTTCTCATTTTAAAGTTCTGCCCCAAACTCAGCAATCTGCAATTTTAACAAGAACCACAACTGGTTTTAGGTGAAGAGTCTAGGAACCATATTTTTTAAGAAAAACAAAAACAAAACATTAGAGTGATTTCATTGTACCTCAGCGTGTTTGTCAATTTCACGTCCTTTTGCTATTGCCTGGACTGATGTCTGCTCCCATTCAGACCACTAAAATGCGTCATTATAGAATGACATGAAGGTTACTGATGCCCATTGGCACATTCTTACAGTGACGGCAGCTTGTAGTGACAGTGTTTAGGATCAACTTTGCTAACAGCGGCTCCTAGTCTCTCTGCTCCGTGAAGGAGAATCCATTCTGACTTGCCTCTGAAATAACCTTATTTTTTTTTCCCCCTCTGGGGAAATATTTCCACTCTGATTTCCCAAGAAGCAGGCAAATTTTTTCCCAAATCAATAACCAAGATACAATTTTGTTCTGATTTTTAGGTAGTATTGACCTATTCATGTATCTGTGGCTGAAATTTTGACAGTCAAATAACTAACTCAGCTTCTTCCAAAGGTGCTATGGTTATTATGACCCCATTATACATCTCCTAAAGAAAAAAAAAAATTCTCTATAATTTTTATGGGCTGCATACAGGAAAAGTATATATCAAATATAAAATTTATTAAGAATTTTCCTAAATATGAATTGCCAAATGCCAGAAAACAGTATTAGGAAAGGCATTGGTTTGATTTGTTCTCTTTGGAAGTGGACCATAGATTAAAACAGAGTTAAGCATTTATCTCTTCAGCATGATGAGATTGCAACTTGGTGAAGCAGAGGCCTAGAGGGAGGATGTGGGTTATCACGATCCTGTCCAGCATAGTGAATCTATTTAATTGTTCTTTTCCGATGTTTAAATGTGGTGGTGATGGATGCAATTTCCACACAATACTGCCTGTTGCTGGCACTGAGACCACATTTTTAAATGAACTAGATGCTGTCCTTCACATTACACATCTCAGCTACCCATTTATTTATCATAGGTTTTGAAAGAAGCACAAATGGTTAGTGTTTAATTACTTTTTGTAACTATAGTTTTCCAAAGCTATGCTTGGAAAAGTCGGATTTAGAGCATCATTATGTACATTTAACATGATTTCAACAACTGATAGTATTTTATTTGTATTATCTACTTCTTCACACATAATGTTTCTTTCTCCTTTCCCTGTCTTTTAGATTTTGGCCTTTAATTTAAATTATTACTTTAACCTGCTCCATCTGCTCACTTGAAGTAATTAATTTTATGGTATATTTGGAAATAGTTGCATTTTAAATGCTAATGAGATTTATACTTATCTCTTATGTTTTGTTTTATTCCATATTATTAACAAAGGGACACAATATTGGGATATTTACCAAGTGTTCTTATATTTGTATATTTTTTTTCCTGGAGGCATGTAACATTTTCAAGAGAGGACGCTGTTAGAAAGGGTAAAAAAAAATTTTTTTTAGTGCATTTGCACACAACCAAACAATTGTGTAAAAGATGCAGGCATTAGACTAAAACTAAGCAAATATTTCTGGAATTTTTTTTTTTCCCAAAGGTTTTTTTTCTCCTTTCCCTTTAGGTCAGATTGTTGGGAGATGAGAGGATTCACCAGAGACAGAGTGGGGAGCAGAACTGGTAGACAGACTGAAATACACTGCTGAGGGGAGCAGCAGGCTAGGCAGGAGAGGTCTGCTGCACCATGTGGGTCACCTCCCTGGCGGGGGATTGAAATCGTACTGCTGTGCAGAGGATGCTTTACAGTGTGGCACTCAACCCACTGCATCACCAGGGAGGCCCCTTATCCTCTATTCTAACAATTTCTTGGAGTGCTGTATTTTGTCTCTGCTTGTTGGCTTGAAGTTGACAACAATGTTTTGAATCCTTCCATCTGTGTGCTATATTGTTTCTCCTTGTTCATATATTTATCATTAGAATTTTGAAGTCAAGGTATTGGAACTATTTTAGAGCATAAATGGATCAATCTTTTAAAATTTCCCTGAAGGCAATGTCGTTCTGATGTGGCTGATGGTTAACCTGGACTCATTGATATAATGGCATTTGTGCTGGGCAGTAAGCGATAACTTTAATCAAGATTCTAAATGTTCTTTGGATTAGATTGCTTTTCAGAGTTCTCTGATTTTATAGAGTCAGAGTGGGTGTTTCTGTTTTCTCTTTTGTGGTTTCATTCCCCTAGACACTGATTGCTTTAGAAACTCCAAGCAGCAAAAGTAACTAAGACAAAAATCTTGCTATTTACCTGTTGATTACTTTTTTGTTTTGCAAGCTGAAGCACATGATGTTACTAACAGCAGAGATAAAAGAAAGAAATGTGTCCTATTTCACCCTTTACCACCATTTCCTGTAAATATGTAGGAAGGACATTGCACAAAAGGCAAGTTATGTTGCTGGTCACAAAATAACTTCTCTAAATAAGTGTTTGGCTGATGCTGTCACCTTTCACTGAGGCTGTATTTGACCTACACAACTTTGATCCAAAAGTTTTGAGTTATTTTCAGAACCAGTTGCAGAATTATTTTATGTCGTTAAAAATGTTAATCCTCTGTTCTTTCACCGTCTACCTTTTCCTGATATCCATTTCTTCCCTACCTTCTCTCCTGCATATCTTTACTCCCTCTTTCCATGTTGTTCTTTTCAAGGCTCCTGGATGTAAAACTTAAGAAAGTATCAGGGTTTGCCTGTGACTGGTTCCCCTAGAGTTCTTAAGCTCTCAAAATTGTCCATACTGAGCTTCTATCAAATGTTTAATTTTTCTACCTCATAGTTGAAATTTCCTACCTGATATTGGTCACAGTGAAGGTTTTATTCTGATAATTTCTATATTCCCTGTCTCTTTGTCCAATTTGGGAGGTGGGGAGCAGTGGTTTTCCCTATAACCTCAACTCTCAGATAAAGCTAGGAAAAGAAGGTAATTTTAGATCAGCTGTTTTGAAGATGGGAGAGTGATGACATTCTGATCTCTCCAAGCCAGAGTAGAAACAGGAAGTCTCTAAACCATATTTTTGATGCATAAACTTTAAGCATTTTGAAACTCTGAAACTTCAGAGTTTTGCAGAGTGTTGTGCATATTGTATTTTTGATGTTTAGCTATGATTATTGTTGTATGTAGTATGCCACACTGGTTCTAGGGATGATTTTTTTTCCCAACAGCCTTAAAATTATGATATGGTGCCTTATAGTTATTTTGTATGTGATTTATGCTGCTTCTGACCTTGACTTTACCCAACAAAGGGAGAAACCCCATAGCTGTTAGGTGGATCAAGACAGTGGACCCCTCTCTAATAAAAACCTCTTAAGCCCATTTATGTGGTCCCTTGATACTAATACCTTTTTCTTAAACTTGATCCTTAACATCTCTAGGCTGATTTTTATACCAGGCAAGCACACTGCAGCACAGCTTACAACCCAGTTCTGATTGTGATGCACATCCACCCAGAACTCTTTGTTCTGTCTGTCTCAAATTGAAAAGAGGATAGGGATCTGTTGGCACCAGAGGATCTTTAAAAGAGTTTATCTAATAAGTGAAAAATAGAGAATAAATCAAATGGTTAGAAAACATTTTGTCATAATTTAATTACAGTATTACTGCCATATTGTTACAGGGTGGTCCCCAGGAAAGGGGGAAGTTCCAGAATCCCAGTTCCACCCTGAGTGGGTGGAGCTGAACAGGGATAAGAAGATTCTACAGAGAGGAGATAGGAGGACAGAAGGAAGGGAGGAAGAAGGAAGCAGGATGGAGAGCAGCAAGGAGATATGGAAGAGGCATGTAGAACAGAGGGACATGTAAAAAAACTGCACTTGTTTTTTTGGTCTTGGACTGGTTGGAACAGATGTGGGTGAGAGACCCATGGGGAGGTTAACAATGGCAGCTTTTATCTTGATTTTGATTTTGCTCTTTTCCTCCCAGATTTGTCTGACTCTTTCTGACCCTTTTCTATGGGTCTCTACTGTAAGGTCCTTTAGACTTGTGGCAGGCTTTTGGGCCAATCCTATTTGGCTGGACATTTACCCTCAAGGAGATGGGTAACTTTGGATGCTTAACTTATAGTAACTATATTCTTTGTCCTTTCTGTATTGTACCCTAATTGTATTAAAGTTCCTTTCCATTAAAGGTCTTATATTTTGTCTTAATGCTGCGGATGGCAGAACCCATTCAGAGAGAGCAGGTTTAGAGGTTCTGGGGTGCCCCTCTCCCTGCCCTGTAATAATATTAGTGGTACATAAACTGATGTTATGTAATTGACTGCAACTTAGATTTGACCAAATAATAAATCCAATGATGTGTTGAAATCATCTCGTCTTGTCTCTCATAGTAGATATGGCCATCTCCTCCATCTTCAAGCCCAGTGACATCATGTTGGTGATTTGAAGTTGGAATTGGTGGGAGTTTTAATATTATACAAATTAGGAAAGATTAAAAATCAGCATCCCTTTCCTAAGAGCAGGTTATTAAATATTCACTAGAACATTTCTTTTACCTGTGAGTTACCAATTTCATTCTGGGAAAACATTGGATATGATCAGTTGCATAAAATACAAACTTGTAAATTAAAATGTTTCAGAATTTACATACATCACATATTTATTGGCATGAACAAGTCACTTAAGAAGTCAAAAGAGACTACCACAGATTATTTTTTTATCTTATTTGGGTAGAAAAATAGATATAGATAAAACTCTCATTTCTGATTGTTCTTTCCTTATTGAACAATCAGCTTAAAGGTTTTAAAAGAATGATATTCAGTAACAAGTCAAAGTTTAGTTTATCTGTTGGTGCAAAAAAAGATCTACAATGACTTATCTGAACTTCCCAAATATATAACAATTGAACATCCTTAGACTTTTAAAAAATGTGCTCCAGATTTAGCTAGTAGTTAAAAGATTTTTTTAAGTGAAACTTTGTAAAGTTGAAAACTTTTTACAAAGAGCAGCAATTTTTTTAGCTAATATTTTCTCTTTGACTAGCATTAAGCCATGACCTTAGAAAGTCCAGTTTCTTTTTCTCTTTCTTTTGAGTTCTGGCGATGAAGAAGCAATCCTCTGTTTATGGTATAAAAGAAACAACGTCTTCTGGAGATCAGTAGGTTAGGAACTATAATTTTCTGTAGAATTCAGTACAAATGAGTTCCTAAGATGGAAGCTTTCATTATGCTATTAATACCTTTAACTGAAAGGGCAAGAAAAATTAAATAATAAGTTATATATGTACATCACTCTTATATTGCTTTCAAACATTTGTCTAGCTCAAGTGTATATCTTGGGAAAGTTGTCACTATTCCTTCTTTATATCACTAGGTTTATATTGTTCATCTATTTCAATTACTCATGGATTTCGTCTAACATTTCTCAAACATAACAATGTTTTATTTTATAAGAGGTACTCAATGACATTATTGGTGGCCTAGGGGTTAAGTCTCAACACTATTACCACTAGGCTGAGTTAGATACCCAGACCTAAGCTCGATCTCTGTCCAGGGAGCTGACCCACATGGTACAGCAGACCTGTCCTGTCTTGCCCGTTGCTCCACTCAGCAGTGGGTTTCAGTAAATTTTCCTGTTCTGCTCTCAACTCTGTCTCTGGTGAATCCTCCTACACTCCTGCACCTCTGGCCTATACCCCAGATCTTCTACTCAAAAAATTAAAATAAAGGAAAATATTTGAAAGGTAATTCATAGGAGTATATCCAAAGGACCAAGAGGAGTAAAGAAAACGATGTGCTCAACATTGTTACTCTCTTAAAAAAGAGAGATTCAAAATATTTGTTAAATGTATATACACACATAAATTTATTGTTTGCCTATATATGCATATATCTATCTGCATATTTAATCTAGATTTATCTAAATAAATCTGAGAGGATTCACAGATAATGAAGGTAAGAGAGTTTCTAAGATACTTTCTTTAACAAAGGTAAAGAAAACCTCAGCTCTTGATTGCATTCAATTTTAACTTTGTATTTTTCGTGGTAGGTCTTTTATAACCTATTTCTTGAATTCTTTCCTTCTCCCTTTTGTTACTTCATTCATCAGCTTCTAAAGTAATCACCTCATTTCATAAGAATTACTGAATCATATAGGCACATGAAATATTGACCCAGATTCCATATTTCCCTTCATATTAAAATGTATTACTGCCTTATAGGTCACAAAAATGATTGACAAAAAGAAGCTGTTGATGCAAACAAAAAGCTATTTGATACATAAAAAGATAAATATACATCCAGAAAGCAGGAAAATATCAAAATATCAAAAATAATATCAAATAATCAAAAATTTCATCCACTGCCATTACCATTCATGTGGAATTTTTTTGAAATGCTATTCAGACACTATCATTCATAAATAAATAATAAACTGTTTCCCTAAGTGGTTTATAAATCAATACAGTATTAAGGCTGAACATTATTTCCATAATTACCAATAATTTTTGAAATAGCCAAAAATATTACCCTGATTTTTTAAGAATGTATTTCTTTAGTATTGATTTAAATATTTGTAGAAAGATTGATATTTTTTTTACTTCCTCTGTTAATGTAAGGTTAACTATTACTCATGTGCTATTTATTAGGAAAAATTACCTTCAGTACAGCGCACAGCCCCTTGTGCCACCAGGGAGGCCCTTTATCTTTCTGTGTATATACCATTTTGTTTGTAAGTGCTTTGTGTTTGTAGAACAAAGTTATATACAGAGATTTTGATATGGAAGGCAAGTACATCTAGGAGTTAAATGTGTGTAATCATATAACAAACACACCAAACTCAAACTTCAACATTCAAGTAGTCTTTCAGTATAAGGGTTTCAAGTCCTAAACAATGAAAAGGAGAAAAATATCTGCTATCCATCGTATTCCTTTTTCTAAGGGGAAACTCTGAGCTTGGAGCTTTTTGTCTAATTAGGAAATTGCACACCTGAGTGGGCATTGTAAGCTGGTTTTTAATGTTAGAGCTGAACCCATTTACTCCGTTCCTCGATTCTATTTAAATTATGTTGACCCAAGAGAAAAAGATGTAATTTGATTAGGTTGTGATTATTTTTTAAAATATTCATTTTAAAATTACGTGGCAATTATCTGTGGAAAATATAAAGTGTTTACATCTGTTTTAGTACTTTGGAGATTAAGCCTAAAGTTATTCTCTGGAGAAGAACTATCAAAAAGCTTTGGAGGATTCTTTTTTTTTCCCCTTTAAATTTTCACTCTTTACTCAGAAGAGTCTTGGGAGACAAATTTAGGAAACAATTACTAAGACCTTGAAATGATAAATAGGAATACAAGAAATTATCTTAATTCAGCAGTTGTTTGTGATCTATTTTGGTAAAGATCCTAGGATCAATTTTGAACATTTCCTTTTTTGGACTGGGATATGAGAGAGATGCTTCTCATCTCTTCATTAGGTGAATACAACACCAAAATAGGAAAACCTAACTCAATGATGACTGTTTACTTGAAAATGCAATACAATACACCAATTGTTTGCAGTCCCTTTTCACATAATTAGATGCTATTACTTATATTTAAAATTCACAAATTCCTAGGGAGATTTAAAATGTTCTGCTACCCAATTAGCCATTTTCCCCTTTGATAGCTGTTCTTCCCATGAAATTTGAGTGAAAAGGTCATATTTGCTCAGTGAAGTTTTTAGTTTGGTAGCCGTAACAACTTATCTCAAATATCTCTTAAAATTTCAGAGTGTTAAGGAAATAGCAGAAAATATTCACCATAGTTCTCCCACACCTGAAAGAAGAAATCACATTGTCCAAAAGTAACAACAATATAAGAAAAAAATACGTTTAAAAATTAGAACAAATAAAAATAAATGTTCACCAATAATGTTGAAGAACCCATCTTTTTCTTTACACCATATGAAATCAGCTGCCACATTATGAAAAAGAGCACACAATTAGGTGATTATGTTCAAAATGCCAAGAAAATAAGAGAAGACTTTCTTTCATCTTTCACAAAATATGAGTTCTGATGATAAAAGTAATTGAAGAGGGGTAATTGGCCTAATGTTTTGAAATAAATATAAAATTAGTACAAATAAATTCATCTTAAGATTTGTGCTTTGCTTACACACAAATTAGGTGAAGAGTTTTGCATTGACTCTGACATATCCGTCCCTAGAGAAAGCAATCTTTTCTTTCCTGGACAGCCTACGTAGAATCCTATCACTAAGCATTGTCTTAGAAATGCATGGACCATATAAAACTCAAACAATTATCAAATATCACAAGATATTGAGTCAAATGAAGTCCAGTTAATTAAGTCTAGAATACAATACATATAAAATCAAAAAGGTTTTTATTGTTTGAGCTAATGATTGCTAATTCAACCTGGGATAGAAGAAAAATAAATTCACCAGAAAGATCAATTAATCTAATGAAATTAAACAAAATATTATAAAGTAGTTATAATAAGCAAAGAGCATGTATTTGGAAATCAGGAAAATCATATCTTAAATTCAAACCATTCCCCTAATCATGATGTGATGTTTAAAATGCTTCTTATTCATTCCAAAGCTCACTTTCTTCATCTGTGAAATAGGAAAATAACCATGAACATGCAATTTGTTGAACCTTATAGAAATGGCTTGACTTACAAGAGTTATTCAGAAAATATAAGGTCTTATTATAAATGTTAAGATGGGATTTTAAGATGGAATTTCAAAGAATTAAAGTGCCATATTTAAAAATTACAAAGATTTTACTATCTGTTTAATTCTGTGAACTAGTAAGTAATTTCCATTCATATTTGAGGGATACAAATAATAGTCACTTTTTACAGTTTTTGCATAAATCTTCCTTCAGAATCGCTGTATATCTACACGTGCTAGACACATGCATATAGACAGGCATACTTATCCCCTAAAGGAATTATCCTTACAGTAACTTCAAGAAATGACAGCCTCACAATTATGTAATAATTGTATATTGTTTTGATACACTCAGAAATTATTCATAATGACAAAATGTGCTTTGAGTCAGTAAGGTAGATTTTCAAATCTATAATGTAACAGCTTCTGGATAAAATCACAAAATGTTGTTTCTAAATATTTGGATATTAATCTTTTCCTGTTTTTTGTGTTAAAAATAACATTTTTCATTTGTGCTTTTATATCACTTTCTGATATTTTATTACCCAATGTATACCCTAATAAACTGATTTTTTAAAAAGATCTATGCCTTTACAATAGATACTACAATTTTTCTCATTTGATTTTGCTGCAACACTATTGAATATGGCATAGGTATATATATGAATATTTAATCAGAAAAATTGACGTTTGTCACTGAATTCATGTTTGTGTGCATATACACAAATAAGAAAATCAAACAAATAAATATCTACATGTAAACTGTTTTTAGGTGGGATGTGCATTCTGCATTTCACCATAGACTCTGCTGCTCTCTATTGTCTTAGTCTGAGCTGCTTCTTTGGAAGACAGATGAGTTTTGGCTGCATCTTTAGAGATCTCAAGATTGATAGAATCATTTAATAAATCATTTCTATCACCCTAGACAGGACAGAGGATAGTGGTTATAGGTTTCTCCGATATTTTTCTGCTTATTTTTGCTGCCGATCTTATATCTACAAATTTGACAGTTATATATATTTTAGTACAGCTTAGATTAAATTCATGAACTAATAGAGATTAGTCTATGTAACAGATAGTTAAATCTAGGTAAAATATTCAGAGGCCATTATTCTTATGACTATGTTTGTCATACAGATAGCAAAACACTTATATCTTGCTATTAAAGCACTTTCAGAAGAATACTATGCCATTTCCATATTTTTGTGTATATCAAATGTTAATAAGGGTAAATTATGTTCATATATAATATGTATATTAAAATAAAGAACCAAACGTCACTAAATTCGAACTAATAATTTTACATACATGTGCCCTTTGAGAAAATGTGCCATTGTTATTGTTTGCCTTCAAGGGCACATTCAATCAATTTCAGTTATTATAAAAATGACAGACAGAGAGTTATTGCCAAGCTATTGTGGGCTTATACTCGGTCTCTTTCCAAAAATAGCTCTTCTAACAGTCAGCAGACTAAAAATTTTTATTTTCAAATCTTGGTCTTCTCTTAAATGGTAATTTTTATACATTATATGATATCCTCTAAGTTCTAAATGTGTAAGGAAAGAAAATAATAGATATAATATGCAAATATCAAAATATAGGCATGTGTACATACAGGTATGCAAAAATATGCATATGCTAATGTATATAATCATATACACATATTATAAATTTACATGCATTTAAATCAATTTTGATTCATTTAGATGTTATATCAATAAAGCTACGAGGATAAGGCAGGAGCCGAATGCCCCTAGGTGGGGAGGAAGCAGATGGAAAGTGATGTATCAATTAAGTGGATACAAAAATGGGGTTTAACCACTGAATGGAAAAAAATCTTTGCGCTCCACACAATGGACAAGGGTCTGATCACAAAGATATACAGAGAACTCATAAGACTCAAGAAAAACAAAGTAAAATCCCAATAAAAATATGGGCAAAAAAACTTAAAAGACACTTCTCCAAACAGGACATACCCATGGCCAACAGCATATAAGAAAATGCTCAGTATCCCTCATAATCAGGGAAATGCAAATTAAGACCACAATGAGGTACCACCTTACACAGGTAAGAATGACATACATCAAAAAAAAAAACAACGACAACAAATGCTGGCGAGGATGTGGAGGAAAAGGAACCCTAGTACATTGCTGGTGGGAATGCAAGCTAATCCAACCATGATGGAAGGCCATATGGAGCTTCTTCAGTCTACTAGAAATGGAACTACCATATGATCCAACGATCTCACTCCTTGGAATCTACCCAAAGGACACAAAAACACCGATCCAAAAGAGCACCTGTACTCCTATGTTTATTGCAGCACTATTTGTAATTGGTAAGACCTGAAAACAACCCAAATACCCAAGAGTAGATGACTGGGTCAAGAAGATGTGGTACATTTACACAATGGATTATTATTCAGCAATCAAAAATGACAAACTAGGGCCATGTATAGAAACATGGATGGAGCTAGAAGGAATTAAACTCATTGAAACAAGTCAGAAGGCAAGAGAAAATATCAGATGGCTTCACTATTAGGAGGAATATGAAAGAGCAACAACTACAACAACAACAAAAAGAAGAAGATCAAGGAAATGGGCAGTTATAACCAAAAGCAAACAAAAAACTCAACAAGACCAAAAAGTCAAAAATAAACCAAAGGGACCATGGCAGGAAGGGGAAGGAGGGGAGGGCAAAGACAGGTATGAGGGCAGAAGGAGCACAAGGGACTGAAGTGATGGTGCATGCATGGAATGATGGTGGGTACTCCCTGGGGAATACAAATGATTTCAAATATAATTAAATGTAAAACAACAACAACAAAAAATGGGGTTTAATTATTATGGTTTGGTTAATAAAAGAAACGATTAACTATGTTAGTGTGAAATAGAAAAATATAAGTCACACTTAGAATCAAAAATTTTGATGATGTTATCAGTTATTATCTCTAGGTAAAATGGCCCATGAAATTTGTATAAGGAAAACAAAACTTTAACTCTTGAAATAAAACCTTAGTGTCTAAAAAAAAAAAAAAACCTTAGTGTCTAACAGTGAAACCCGGGCAGGGTTTCAGTTATTGTGAAAGGGTGAAGTTAAAGAAGCAAACTGGGAGTTATTGTGGGTTTTTTAATATATATTTTACAGGGTGCAGGCAATCAAACTGTATTTAAAATGAGGAATTGAGAGAAAACCCTTATGAATGAGATGAGCTTCTCAGGTCTGGAGGCCAAGAGGCAGTTCTACCTGACATACCACACAGAAACTGGCCCTCACCAGCAGAAAAGGGAGGATGAGAGAATTCCCTGCCCAATATGCAGGTCCTGGGCTCCTAGAGTTAGCAAAGAATAGATCAGAAACTGAGTCCAAAGTGGTCTGCAAGTAGGGTGTTTAGCGGAGATTAATATTGAAGAGTTGTAAAAAGCAATATAGTAGCTATAGCTAATATTAGTATCTAACACTGAAATATAATCTACGAATACTTCAGAATAATAATTGCACACTTTTTTGTATGAACATTAATCTTTATGTAATTCAAGTCATAACTCCTAGTTGTGTAATCGATGTATACCTTAAAATGTATATGCAAATAATTACTGTTTTAATAAATTGTAAGTCCATAAGGACATTAACTGTTTAAAAACAAAACAAAACAAAAACAAGTGAGGGCCTCCCTGATGGGATTAAAGTTTCAGCGCTATCAAGCTATCAATTCAATGGCTATTAATCTATCACCAGTCACTGTGGCCTAAGGAGCTGACCCACATGGTACAGCAGACCTCTCCTGTCTCACCCAATGTTCCCTCAGCAGTGTATTTCAGTAAATCTTCCAGTTTGCTCCCACCCTGTCTCTGGTGAATCATCTCAATCCCCCAGCTCTGGCCTGTACTCCATCTTATATGCATAAATAAATTAACAAGTGAGACCATAAAATAATGAACTTTTTAATAATATTTATTAATGCAGTGTTGGCTTATAAAACTGTACATGGTTCAGAAATATGAATGGTGTCTTATATTTTTAAAACTTTTCATATTTATAGCAATTTTTAATTTCTGTTGCCTCCTTTGACTCATGTTTTGTGGAAGCAGCACAAAAGTGAGAAATATACAGAGAAATATGGTCAATGTTACACAATTTCTTTTTTTTTTTTTAAAGATTTATTTATTTATGCATACAAGCACCGGGGTACAGGCCAGAGGAGGGGAGGTGAGAAGATTCACCTCAGAAAGAGCGGGGAGCAGGGAGCACAACAGGCAGATCAACAGAAGTACACTGCTGAGGGGAGCAGCGGGCATAGCAGGAGAGGCCTGCCACACCATGTGGGTTCCCCCCCTGGCTGGCAGCAGGGATCGAACTCGTGCTGCGGTGGCTGCAGTTTGCTTCATAGTGCATTGCTCAACCCACTGCGCCACCAGGGAGGCCCCAATGTTACACAATTTCTAAGTTAGTGCTACACCTTGGCTCATTCTGTGTCTCTCTTACTATCATGTGTCTGCACTCCGGACCTTATTAGTGAGAGGAGACTCTCTTCTTAGAAACAGAAGCTATAGTTGAGCCATCCTCATGATAGGCCACTCAGCAGCTTAGACTCTGGCATCTGGAGTATTTAACTTCCCTTTCTCACACTGACTCATCATCCTGCATTCTCTGTTATTCATAATCTCACTCAACATTCTGACGCTAACTATAGGTCCTGAAGAACCCACTGTGATTCCCTTCTCTATGGAGTTTTAACTGTATTTTGTAGAGTAGCCTGTAATATTATTGTCCACCAGTAAGAAGACTTGATGGACTTTTTTTTTCCTTTCTTCTTTCCATTCCAGTTCTTTTTTGTTTTTAAGATTTATTTATTTATGCATACAAGAGCTGGAGTACAGGCCAGAGTCACAGGAGGTGAGAGGACTCAGCAGAGACAGAGTAGGAAGATTGACTGAAATACACTGCTGAGGGGAGCAGTGGGCAAAGCAGAAGAGGTCTGCTGCGCCATGTGTGTCCCCTCCCTGACTGGGGATCAAACTGGTGCTCTTGTACCTTAGATGCTTCACAGTGCAGTGCTTAAACCCCTGCACCACCAGTGAGGACCTCCATGTCAATTCTTCATTACCATGTAGATAATTTAAATGCCACTGCCTCTGTTTTACCACCATTTGGAAATAAGACTGAAGTATCATGACACCCTCTTTTTCTATACTGCCTCAACAGTTGAGGCTTGGTTATGCCACACTTTTTTTTTTTTTTTATAATTCACTTTATGGAAGTAACATTGGTTGGCAACACTGTATATGATTTACACCTTTTCATATGAAAGTCACCATACCAGCCCCAGCACCAGAGCACCAATAACCCCACAATAGTCATTTGGGTGCCCTCCCCTTCCTCCTCTCTGCTCCACCCATGCACTCTAGTAATCTCAGATCTGCAGTTAGATTTCTGGGCTTTGTTTTGTGTGACCTCGTATTGGGTGAGCACATAATTCCTCATTGATAATCTGCTCTGTTTCCCTGTTCAATAAACATACCTCAAGTACAAGCCCTTTAACTTCAAAAATTACATATTAAACATCAAGTACGTGGACCACCTATCAAACTTCTCCTTCATATTATTCTTTAAGATGTATAAAATATTGTTTAGCTTAATTTATTCACTAAATTAGTGAGTGAATAATTTTTTAAAGAAAGTTTTGGTATTGCTCATCAGAATTGCACAGTGTTCCATTTATAAAATAGGTTAAATGCAAATTGTGGACTGATTTGCAAAATAAGCTGCCATATACAAGAATGATTCCTTTGGGAGAGATTCATAGCAGATTCCAAACAAATAATTCAAACCTAAATTTAAAAAGAAAATCAACCTATTTTCAACCTGAAGGTTGTTCTGAAATGAAGCACACCTGCTTGATTCTAATTAATAATACTGTACTTATCATTCTTCCTGTCTATACAGCGAGTTTACAAATACTTTCTGCTCAGTGAAAGCCATTTATGACTTGGGGGTCAATAAAGTGAAATTCTATCACCTAAGAAGGTTTTGTTACTTAATCATACTTTAGTTCAATTTATATATTGCATTTCAGCAAACAGGGTCTGAAATATAAAATGTTGGAATTCTCATAACCAAGAGTCTTAACATGCCTTGAGGAAGAATGCATTTGAAAGAAACTTGCCAGTCAATTGAGTTTTACATTGAAGTAGAAAAAGAGAGAAGAAGAAAAGTTAAGGTTTAAATTCAAAACAGAGGATATTTCAGAAAACTATACAGGTGATTAGGAAAAATTTCAAAGGTTTATAATGGAAAAGAAGACTAGTAGTTTTCAGTTGAAAGAACAATATCATAGTTTGAATACTGCTTACAAATTCAGATGGTAGAAGCAAATGGAGAGAATTTGGGCAAGGATGGAAGTAATAGTATGTAGGAATAAACTATAAAGGACTAAGCTAGAAAAAAATAGCATGCATAATGCTTCCTTGATAGTGAAGGAGCAAAGACAAGAATGACATTGATTGAAGAAATCCACCCTTCAGATATCTGCAGGAGTCCCATTTTTCTGAAAGCAGACAATCTGACAAATTTTTGTCTTGTCAGTTTTATCTTTCACAAACAATAAGAAAATATATATGTGCTGTCAGTGTTTAGATTGGAGAAGACTCAGAGCTATTGTGATGGGGCTGCAAGTAAAAAAAAACGACATGTCATATGAAAAAGGGATTACTTAACCAAGTAAAATAATTCCAGAGGCTGTAAATAGGACTAGTTTAAATTTTGAGAGGAGTAAGTTTAATTCAATAAAGTTATTATTTATTTATTCAGCATTAATAAGTAAGGATACAGAATAATGGAAGGAGGAAGTAACATGGCAGTTGTGTCTACACATGATTGAAAGTCCAGGCTGAGAAAATCTCTTAGCCTAAGGGGCATAAATCTTTATGAGAAAGCAAGATAATGCTGTCACTCCATAGCAGTAACTAACATTTATTGAAGCCTTACTATAATTCATCCACAATTTAAAATTAATTTACTAACTTATTTGAGAAGAGTGTCACCAAAGAATTGGCGATAATTAGGAAAAAGTGATATAGAATGGTACTTAAAATGATCAGATAAGAGAACTCTTGATAAGGGGGAAAATTGTTCTTGATACTGACTGCTTGAGTTATATAAAAGGAAGTAGAATGAATATCAGAACTTTAATAAGATACTGGTAACTTAAGGCACTTCTAATATATTGGAAAGATTCTAAACAAATGTAAAAGTTGGTGAGGGCCCTGGCTAAAATAATTATAATTCATGATATTAGGCGAAATATTCAGAGATGGTAAGGGTTATTATTAAGGCACTAAAATTGTTAAAAAGGCTTTTGAGGTCAATGCACCTAAAAAAAATGAAGTCAGTTGACTTCTAACATCTGTGTGTTTTTCTCATAAATACTAATATTTATTTGTCTAAAATTGAACATATGAGATATGGCTATTTATTTTAGCTTTACCTTTGAGTAGCTACTAATCTTATTACTTCATGACAATTAAAAATCTATTATCTATATATTTTTACTCTAAATAAGGATCTTGTTTCTGTGGCAACATTAAAACATTGTGTGTGTGTGTGTGTGTAAGTGACAAATGATTTAAGTAAGCTGTTATTAACAGTGTTCTACCAATAGCACTTTTTTTACAAGGAATAGAAATCCAGTCTATTTCAAATTGAAAACTGAGATGGATTGTTGTAAAGAGTCAATGAACAATATCAACAATATTCATGGGAAAGAAATCCAGTAAAGTATCACAGCTACTAGATTTAAGGAATAAAGTATTTAGAAGTGAACTATTTTACCATTTTTTTCAGAAAGCTTTTTGTTTCTATATAGTTAATTTAGTTAACTTCTATTTAATGAACACTCCAAACGTAGAAAATAGCAATTGTAGATAACAGAAGTGCTTCCTGCCAAATGAAAATGATCTTAACAGACGTAGATGGTTTGTATATTTTTAAGTATATAAATTATGACAAGGTTACCACTTACATGATTTGTAGTAGTATATCCCTCCATTTTTTTTTTAATTTGGCAAATATTTCTCTCATGATGATATTCTTTAGAGACCACATTTGCTTGCTATTCTTCTTGAGGACCATGTTTTAATTTGAAATATTCTTTTATTGTTTTGTTCTAATAGATTACATTCAACCCTTGCATAATCTTAGTTTCTGAAATGCACCTGATATGTTACAAATACTGAAAGGTAGAATGATGTCTAAAATATATATATATTTTAATTTTTCCTTTATTTATTTATATTTGACTTCAATTGTAATCCCCATGTATTCCCCATCACCATATCACCAGTGCACCATCACCTCAGTCCCCCCGTGCTCCCATCTGCCCTCAACTCTCCCCCTCTCCACTCCCCACCAAGTGTCCCAAATTTGTCCTTGTCTTTTCATTTTTGGTTTTTGTTGTGTCTTTATTGTTATTATTATTATTGTTCTTTTTCCTTTCCTTGATCCTTATTTGGTTCCCTTATATTCTTCCTAGGGGAGGAACCATCTGTATTTTTCTTTTGCTCTTCAAAATATTTTTAAATAAATATGTATATATAATGTTTTAAATAAATAGGTGAATGGAATTTTCAATAGAAATGTCAGAATTTGTAGGTAACCTACATTGATAGCTTACTGCTCAGTTTGAAGATTAATATGGTGGTATAATGGAATGATCTAGAGATAGAACTCTGAAATACTAGGGATTAAATGATCTGAATGTAAACATAAATAAATCTCTAAAAATTTAATGAGTCATTTTTTAAAAAGCCTGTTCAAGACACTGTAACTTATGCTTAATGGATATATTCCTTACTGATGTAAACTCCATTCTAGAAAACCAGCAAATGAGAGCTATAAGAAAAATAATAATCTTCAACAGTCTATTAGTTAAAATTATAAACATAGTAGCTAAACATTTTTTTTTCCTCTTCTGGAAAAACATGGTTGTTCATTATTCATTGGTCACTTTTACTTCTTGGTTTCCACACTACTTTGAAGAAAAATTTTTACTTTATTTTTTGTCTGATAAAAGTTATCTAGGGCCTCCCTGGTGGCGCAGTGGGTTAAGCAACGCACTATGAAGCAACCCGTAGTCATTGCAGCATGAGTTCGATACCTGCTGCTGGCCAGGGAGGGGACCCACATGGTGCAGCAGACCTCTCCTGCTGTGCCCGCTGCTCCCTTCAGCAGTGTACTTCCGTTGATCTGCCTGTT